>VSDK01012002.1:0-20000 GCA_009767595.1 Symbiodinium kawagutii
TAACACGGAAGTTCCGCACTTCGTAACTAAACTTCCTTTGATCATTCCATACCCTTCCAGTTACCACTATAGTAGGTAAAGAACCCGCAAAAACCAGGGTAGAAACCAGCTGGTTACCTACTAGTTCATGGTAATTCAAAGCATAGGGATTAGCTTCAGTAACCATTATGGTTTTTTGACTTCTCATCATGTCTGACCCCACGGTAGTATCCACAGGACCTGCACTCGGAGCCAACGCAGAGAGGAGGCAACTTGCACAGATCCTGGCACAGTTGCAATGGGTGGTGGTACATCATCCAACAGATGCAGGAAGTCCTACATGTATCCGTCAGTGGTTGATGGAAACCTGAAGGGATACACATAACTACAAAAAGAAGCCATGATACTAAGAAACGGAGAGGTGAAGACTTACAAATTAAGCTGTATCTATTGAGAAATGCTTGATAGAAATGATGGTGTGAACCAAGAAAAAAGAGGTGAAACATGACAAATTGAAACATACATCACAACAGTGTAAGTAGCAACCCTAAAATGATTCACATCTGAAGCATATATTACGACCCTGATGTGGATTTGCATGTTTAAAGATCCATTTGCATGATGACTTGAGGGCTAAATGAACAACAATCACCGGCGACTTGGGATGCCGCATGATGCCGCCGAACTCATTCAACGACCATGGAGGACCCTCTGGATCCTTGATCCTGAAAGCTAGTCACAGTCACATCACTCACCTTGCGGTTTGAGCGTATTTTCACACCATCATCGTTAATTACTTCATGTGGATCCGGACCACACCTTGGATCATGTTCTGTTCCTTTTGGTAATTGCAACTTATTCATCGATAGGGGAACCACTTGCACGGTTCATCACGAGAAGCCATCAAATATCATGATTGGTCGCTTGCTCATTTTTCGCAATCGGATAGCGGCTATGAAGCGTGGCCATGGATACCCACATGAACAATTATAGTACCGATTCATATCAACTCATTTTGTTACTGTGGGTATGTAGATGAGTAGCTAGTTCTCAATATGGCCATGTTGACCAATATGGGTGTTTCTCAAAGTACGGGACCCCCCAAATCATCCCATATCAACCATTTATGGTAGTAAACCAACCACGTTGGCGGGTTCCCCATTCTGAGAAACCCTCAACTACACAGCTGGGAAAACATCTAGTACAAACCAAAACCTGTCAATCTGCAATCTCTGCGCGCCTACCAGCTGCTTGTAACACTCCACAATCCCAGCACCATGGCCGTCAATGACTCATCCATGAACCGCAAATGTGCTGGTGATTCTTGGTTGCGATAGCCAAGTTGGATTAAGTTGGTTTATAACTACCGAAACTACTCGTTGTGGTACATTCAGCCATAGATGACTGGCGAAGCAACTCAAAACTGGTGGGGCCCTTCTAGTTTCTTCGACCAGCAAGCCAAGCACTAGAGTGCTATTTCAGTGCCAACCAATGCCAACCACATCTACGACAACTTGCCAACCTGTCCGTAATCAATGATACTCGTTGATATAAACAGGCCAGTTGACCAGTTGATGCCGTCAACCTTGCTAAACATCAGCATTAGGTTGAAACCTTTGTTGACTGGTACCCAATCAGGGTCTCGGCCACAACCTGATCCACCGGCATTGCCCTTGTAAGCAACCACCGAGATTTTCTTCAACCTGCGTGTATATATAATCACGATAGGTTATATCTTTACGATATAATGACAGTGAATTCAAAGACTTGCTCAGATATTGTCATCATTCAATCGCAAGCACCACCCACCCACCCCTCAATCCACCAATCACGCAGCCGCACGCGCTCCTTAGCATTCTCATCCGGAGGGGTTGAAGTCCTGACAAAACCAGCGCCGCGCTGCGCACCACGAAGGGTGACCCACAGAGGCCCGCAGTGGATGGGTCAATGGGTTGATCACAGTTGACCGGAAGTTGACCTGATGGTAATTGATGGCTGAATGATCGTTATTTGATGTCATTTGATTATAAATTGATGGATGATGGATCCCATTCTGGTCAAATTGATGTTCAAAAATGGTTGAATCATGGTCGTGTAACCAATTGTGCCAGTAAGTTTTGCTTCACAGAGTGTGTCCTATGGTGACTTCTTTCCGCAATGATACGTATTGCTGGAGGTACCTTTCAGACGTGTCAAATTTTGTGTCTACCGGGGAAAAACAAGTCATACCAAGAGTGTGTCACAAGAGTGTCGCTCCAAGAGTGTCACGTCAGAAGCTCCAAGAGTGTCATGTCAGAAGAGTCTTGCAAGAGTGTCTCCCTCATATGCTTCACACAGTGTCATACCAAGAGTGTGTTACCAATAGTTTCTAAGAAGAGCCTCTCGGAAGAGTATCACACAAAGAGTGTGGCCCTAAAAGTGTCATACTCTGAGCGTAGTACCAAGAGGGTCATCCCAAGTGTGCTTTACACGAGTGTCACCCCAACTCAGTGTCTTGTGAGAGTGTCTTGGTTACAGAGCGTTTGGTAAGAGTGTCATAGCAGGAGTCTCATTCCAACACTGTCTTTCCAAAGACTGCCATACAAGACTTGTATCATCTTGCTCAAGGTGTGACACAAACGTGTCATGCCAAGATTGTCCTGCCGGAGTGTCACGCCAACGGGGTTTGGGTGTTCAGGTTCGTGTGATCCATCTTGTCTGGCAGTCAATTAGGGCAGTGTAGTTTTATGGTGATTGATATTGATTGATGGTAATGATTCGGAATGGTGAATGGCCTAATCACGGTTGATAGCAAGTGTGCCTGAAGACTCATCACACGGCTGTGTATACAGTCACTCATGGAAATTCGTCATCATAACGAGCTATGATGAAGGGCAGGGATGCCATCCACAACAGGGATGCCATGAAAGTCCCATCAGCCTCTCCTGGCTGGTGGCCGGTTAAAGTTCCCTCCCAGTTGCACAATGATCCGAGCTCATCATGATGCCATGATGGAATGAGCCATAGCATCCAACAGGATAGGAATAAATCCAGCAACATCGGCCAGGTTAATGCCGGAGAAACATAATGGCGAATTACAGTGGCTGGTGGTGTCAACCTCTATGAAACATATTAATCAAGCAACAAACCATTTGTGAATAAGGGGGAAATTAAAACATGTCAATCGAACCACCAACAATTCTAGTTGGTTGACCAATATCATTGGTTATTATTCCTTATTGACCAGTATAATCCCCTAGAAAAAAATGTCAATCAAACCACCAACCAGAATTTATACGTACTTCTATCCAAAAGATTCACCAACAGATTCACAGGCAGGTTGGCTGTGGTCGTCGCCAAGTTCAGGAGTGAATCACTGGGATTGCCAGTTGATGGGTCCCAACATCTCTAACCAGGCGGGCGCCTCTGAAGCCATGGGGGTACCCCCAAGTCATCCAACATGAATCCTTTTTCAGTAATCAGCCCTCCATCACTTGAGGGGCTCCCTATGATAAGAAACCCTTAGGTGCCTTACTGGCTTCGCAATTGCTTTCCCAACAACTTCGAATCCTCGTGGGAAGGCAACTGCTCAGAATGGCTTGTAATGGCTGAAGAATGGCGAAGACTTTGCAACCGTGGCTTTGATAGCTTCATGAGTCATGAGGGTTCACAATGGTCAATTTCATTTGAAGAGACATTGAAAAGAGTTTAACTGAAACATGTCCCTTTAAGAACTCTTGTTTCAATCAATTGATTGTTTCATTTAAAGAGACATTGAAAAGAGCTCAGTGACTAGTTTGAATGTCATGATTTCAATGTCTCTTTAAATGAATTGAATTGGATAGTATTGGGAGTTTAGTGATCAGAAACACCCAGGTCCCAATACTTTCCAATACTAACTGTTGATGGGACTCTCCAGTCAGATAGCTCGTCCAGCCACGTATCGCTGGAGCACTCAGCACGGCTGTGTTGTGTGATTCTGATATCAAGTTGTTGGCAAGGTCCCATCGTACATCTAATGCTTGACTAGCCAGTAGTTGATCTACTGAGATTTACTAGCTACTAGCTATCTCTCTACTAATCAGCAATAGATGGTTGTTGATCTAATGGCCAACTGAAGATCTGTTCCTTTTAAAATTATCATCAGTTGGTATGATCATCATGGAATCATCAACCGTCAATGGGATCAGCATCAACTAATGCAAATTCTGCCTTGGCCGCCGTTTCAAAGCTAATCCTACACGGGTCAATGGCCATCCCCTAGCCACACCCAAAAATATATCTCGTCGCTGAAAATGTGGTAATACCTCCAAGTGGTAGGTTTCCTTGCGAAAATTGAACCCCAGGACACTTGGGGGTAGCACCATTGCTGGCATTTGCCCAAAACACCCCGGACCAAGGTGCCTCCATCTTCTTCAGCAACGTCTCGGCATAGTTGGGTGAGTAGTACCTGCGGCCAGGACATTCGTCTGTTGCGCTGCATAGCAAGTTGGTTCCATATCTAATACGCTTGCAGCTATTTAGAGTAGTCAACTTAAGTATGTTTTCTCAGGTCAGATCCCCATCATGGTTAACAATTCCACACTTTTCATGGCAACATCAGCGGTCAATCGCAAAGTTCGGCCATTTTTTTTGGGAGGAAAGCCCTTTTCCGCACCGTTCCGCGCGTCGTTCCGCGCAGCAGGGCACTGCACAATCTCTGGAGGATAAAGCATGTTGATCTCTTCGATGTAGTCGTGCAACTTGGAACCCACCTGAGCCATGCCCCACTGGAACGAACCGCAGCGCTGGTGACAGCGAGTAGCGGAAAAAAATGATGGTAGAAGCAACAACCAATATTTTCAATCCCTACTTTAAGGGTCTCTTGTGAACATCTTGTAAACTAACCACCCGTTGTTGCTTTACATTTTGGGCATCTTGGTGGTGCTTGTCGTCTTTGACAGCTCCTATTCCTCTCCCCTCAGATTTTCTTGTCTTCCTCGCATCACACATCCTTAGAGCGAAATGACATAGCTATGCATGTCTGCAAGCATTGGAGGCAATTAGTTGTACCGCGTTACTGTGTTGTTGAAAGTGGTTCACTGATTCTGCGTTGTGTGCTCTTTGATCACGACGATTTCACAACTCCATGTGTTTATGCAACTTGCGTTTGCTCAACGAGTTTGCACAACCTGTGGTGTTTACTTTAGTTTTAGATCTATTTGTTCATAAACCTCCCATGTTTGAGGGTTGGCTTATTCATATGGATCTACCATTACACATAAAAGACATTGCGTTTTGGGGTCCTGACCGTGTACTGCGAGACAACTTCTCTGACATTTGCATTGCCCACCAAAAATCCAAGACCAAAATATTAATATGCATCGCCGCAAAACCTTACGATATGTTTTTGGACCTCAAACATATCAGTTGTGATTCCAACTGTGAACTAAGCATAATCATCTTAGCTAGCGCTGTTGATTAGTTACAATACATATGTATACATTTACATCTACATATCTATTTTCAATTGCATATATACAATCATATGTATGTGTATGAATATATAGACATATGTGTGTAAATATATGCATGCTATTGTGCGTTGGCTTTTGCAATCAATTGCAGTTGCGTTGTATCTTACAACTATATCATTAGCCATGAACCATTCATGAACCGTTCATTGCCACGGAGTCAAAGGCCGTCTGTTGCCATCGCTCTGCCTCTGCTTTGACTTCTTGGATCTTCTGCAAGCCACCTGTGCGGGAACTGCGTGCCGCCCCCTGGGGATAGCCATGAAAAGTGTCTGCGGGTGCCATGGTGCCACGGTAAGCCCAATGAAACAACCCCATGTTTCATGGGAGTTGCTTCTTGGGTATTGGCTTATCGATGATCAACTTAGAATTCAAAAGAATCACCAATCATTAAAGCTAAACCAGCTGTAAATTGTAGGTTTTCCACTCGTCTGCTTTCCAGAGAGTATCATGGACCAAACACCCTGATGGGTGATTTTCCTTGAACATCTTGAATTAAGGCTGAAGGCCAATTGCTGATTGAACACTATGGGTGCAAACTGACGCCTAGTTTCAAGCTGTTATCAAGCAATGATTAACATGAATCAGGCATTATCAACGTTTGACAATGTCGCTTCAAATTACGCACTCCCCACTCTTGGTATTGAATTGCATTTAGCACTAACCATCATTTCGTGGTTACTTACGGTTTTAGGGCAAAACCATCGTTGACCATCATCAACCATCACTTCACCATCATTGGCATTGAACATACCAACCAACACTCCCTGTTGTTCAATACCAAGAGTTTAACATAAAAGGTATGTCAGTTGGTATGCAACTCGTGGTTCACCAACCAACATTGCAAGCCACATCTTCGCGGCAAGGTTTACCCGCGCTCCACAGGGAGCCCCCCTTTCCTACGCTCCGAATTCTGCGCAGGGCCGTTGTTTTTGAGCTTCTAAGTTGATAAGAACAAACCCTAAACCCGAAGTAACCACAAAATGATGGTTAAGTGATGGTTTATGATGGTTAATGATGGTTCAGTGATGGTTAATGATGGTTAAGTGATGGTTAAGTGATGGTTAATGATGGTTCATGATGGTTCATGATGGTTAATGATGGTTTTGCCCAAAAACTCTGAACTCCTAAACCACAACTCATTGCGTATAGCAAGCGTTCTTGCAGCTTCTCGGAACCATGCTAGCTGTACATAAGATCCATTGTGGTGCGTCGTTATGGGAGTGTTACTTCCGGGTTGGGGCGAACGTGCTTAAAAACATCAATCATACTAACCACAACGAACACGAACCAACACTAACCAACACTAATCATGCTCAATCATACTAACCAACACTCACAACAATAACAACATGAACTGCTCGGTGGTTGAACTACCCCTGTGAAAATATGCGCAAGTCAACCAACTGTATGCTAATAACTACAACTAAGAAAATAGGTTAACAAATGTTTGAAAAAAACATTAAAAAAAAACAAACAGTTGTTAACCTATGTTTCTCAATTAGTTTTAATTAACTACTGTTTGTTTTTAACTAACCTATGTGCTTACTGTTTGTCATTTTAATAAGAAATGCTTGAAACCACCGACCAGTGAAGGATAGGATCCATTTGGAATCTGCCATCAGTAACGCACCCCTGTTTCAGCACCACCCTCGTTCCTCGTTGTCGGAGCTTAGCAAAAAAAGTCGATAACGAATCTATGCTAACAAACTAAATACTGATGGTTGATGATGGCTATATCAAACAAACATTACAAAGTTTGTGTCAACGATGGCTACTTAATTGTGGCCAATTATCAATAGTGGTGATTCTTCATCATTTAACAATATAGTTAAGCATTACTATCTTTCAAGATGATCAACCAGTGGTATGCGGTACTAATTGCGCAAACTTTGAACTCCACAAACTTTGGGAGCATAAACAACTATTTACAAATAACCATCAGGAGTGCTAATGAACCAATAATCAACCATTACCCCTTGGTATAACCTAACCTGGCACCGGAATATCCAGCATAGCAACCGAATCTCGACCATGGAAATTGCTGATTTCCAGCCGCAGCTTTCCGTATCGAACATGGAGTGATTTTTCCAGCCATCAGTTAACCAGCGGTTAACCAGCGGTTAACCAACTAATGAGTAAGCATCAGTTAACCATCATTAACCAGGTCATCAGTTAACCATCAGTTTGCTATGGTAAGGGGTTAATTGATGTTAACCAGGTCAATCACGAACAATCAGTTAGCCATGGTAAGCATCAATGAACCATCAGTTCACCATCAGGTTATCAGTTTACTCAGCTCAGTTTAACCATCAGTTAACCATCAGTTTGCTGGGGCATCATCGACCAGGTCATCGTTTCACCATCAGTTAACCATCAATTAACCATCAAATAACCATCAATTAACCATCAATTAACCATGGCTAGGGGCTACCAGAGTGTAGCAGCCATGGCTCCATCACCGGCTCACCGTTGCTCACCTGACTGCACGAAGGATTTCCTGGCGTTCAGGTCGCTGGGCAGGACCTGGCGAGTGGAATCGGTGTGGCACGGCACGCGGCTACGCGTGCCACGGGGTGCCTCGTGCCGTGGGGAAGTCCTTGTGGGAGAAGCAACCAATGTCGTGGTTGTTATTGTTATTACAATGTCAACCTAACCATTATTAGTACATGGTGATTGTAGTGGTTGTTATTGCTATTATGTTGGTTACAGCAACTAAACCATTATGTAATAATAACAATAGTAATTAACTAGCAAATGGTTAACCAAAAATAATGTTGGTGGTTAACTAAACCATAATCATTATTATTAGTTATCCAGTAGCCATCAAGTATGGTTAACCACCAACAATAACAACCACTAGTTTCACCATACTTGGATGTGCAAGTGGTCACTGACCATGGTTTCCAGGGGTTATAACTACCTTAAAGGGCTTAAACGGTGGTTATAATCCCAGCTGCACACCCAAGTAGTGGTTAATCATATGGGAACCCACAATAATGGCTAAACAACTACCTACTAGTTCATTTTTTGGGAATACTACTGGTGGTGTTCATCAAACCTTAATGTTACATAATTACTAGAAAAATGAATGATTGACAAATCCATGAACCACCAGCTATCAACATCAATGATAACGGGTGTACTGTCACTACGTATTACTTAATGGTCAATCATAGTTGATGGCTGTTGCTAACAGAGGTCCATCATAGCTGTTGATCAATGGATCTAATGATATAACGGATCTGAAATGATATCATGGTTGATTCATGGTTCATCGTTTCATGATATCTAATGGTTGACTCATTGATATAACGGATCTGATGGATCTAATTCATGGTTCATCCATGGATATGAATCGCGGCTTCATAGCCATGGTGAACCCGCCATGGTTCATGGTGTTACCGAGCTGGTGGGGGCCCCACGTGAAGTTCACGAGACTGGGTGTGCCTACCATGGTAGATATAACGAACTCGCAGAAATTCATGGTTGCCCATGGTCAACAGCCGCTAGTGGTGGCAGAATAGCCCTTAAAGCTGCTTGAAGCTGCTTGCAAATGGTTGATTAATGCTTAACCAATGGTTGGTAATGGTGAATAACCGTTAGAAATGGGTGAATAGTTGTTAACACTGGTTGAAAATGGTTGCTCAATAGTTCATAATGATGAAAAACCGCTAGTAATGGACAATAGTTTCAAAACTGTTTGAACATGACGTATCAAGGGTTAATTGATGCTGAATGAACTTTGAATGATTGATATGTGTTTATCATTCGCTGATGATGCTTAAGAGCCGCTAATAGTGGGTGTTAACTTGAGGCCAGGGGTAGGCGACGAAAGCTAGCATTGCAAAAGACGTCACTGAAAAAACAAACAAGGCTAAGCATGCATTCATTTTGTTGAAGAAAACCGCAACATGCAACGACCCTGGGGAGAATTGAGCCTGGTGAGGGGGGGGTCCAAATAATTGAACTATTCAATTATTTGTGACTTTTGGAGGTCCTGTCCCCGCCAATTACTTGCTAAAGCAAGAGCAACTTCAGCCAGCTGACGGTAGCTTTCGTGTTTAGTTGTTCATACTGCCTGAAGATGGTTGAATGATAGCGACTAATTCTTACTGAATGGTTGATAATGGCTCCTAGCCATTGATAGTGACCATAGTTGTTAATATTGATTAAAAAGAGTCTGTTAATGCTTGATTAAAGGGTGATCATCGTTTATAGCGGTTCATAGTGAGCAAATAGTTGTTAGTACTGATGGAAATAGTCAACTACTGCTGAATTGATGGTTGATAATAGTTGACAGCCGTTAATAGTAGGTGAATATAGTTGTTAATACTTGTTGCAGGCGGTTGGTTTCTGGTTGCTAAATGGTTGATAATGCTTATTCGCCGTCTATAGTGGTTAAAACATGTATATATAGTGCTGGCTCCTAATGAATAATTGCTGGACCACTATTGGTTGAGAGTGGTTAATAGCGGCTAATAGTGGTTGAATAGGTGTTGAAACTGGTTGAAAATCGTTGGTTAATGGTTAATTGCTGATATACTGGTTCATCATGGTTAACTGCCGTTGGTAATGGGTACACAATTCGTAGCGCTGATTCAAAATCGTTATTGATTGGTGAATTAGTAGCTGATGCTGGTTTACAGCCGCTCATAATAGGTGACTAGTTATAAATATGCTGGTTAAAACAATGGATAATTAATGATAAATAATTAGTGATTGATAGTACTGAACAGCCACTAATCCTAGCAAATAGTTACAGTTGTGAATACTGCTTGAAATTGGCCAATTAATTGCTAATTGATGAATGATATTGGCTACTAGGCGTTGACAATGGGTGTATAGTTGTCAATACTGGCTAAAAATGGTTAATCAGTGAACGGTACACCCTACTAAATTCAACCAGTCATTACAATTGATTAAACACTTCAGCCAGTCCCCAGAATTATTCACCCACTTTTTAAAGCTGTTAATGAACCACTATCGACCCATCAAGTACCTGTTAGTCAAGCATGTTCAACCACTACCAACATCTATTCACCCACTACTAAGAGGTAATTACCATTGTCGATGATCAATTAATGATAGAGTGACCCTTCTTGAATCAGTACTAACAACTGTTCACACACTATCAACTGCTATTAACTACTATCAATTAGAGCCGTTAATGATTGGTGACTAGTCGTTAAGACTGGTTGAACATAACTAATCAATTGTTGATATTAAGCAATGGTTATTTAATGGTTGACCATGGCTAATAATAGCCGCTAATGGTGGCGGAATAGTCCTTAAAACTGGTTGAAAATGGTTGATTAATGGTTAACTAATGGTTCATAATGGTTAATGAACTTTCATAAATAGAGAACAAACTGCTAACACTGGTTGAAAATCGCTAATTCATCAAAGTAATGGCTGGAAATGGTTAATAGCCGCTAATAGTGGTTGAACAGTTGCCAACATGGTAAATGAATGGTTCATAAATGTTCCAAATCAATTTTGTTCACATTAATAGTGGGTGAATTGTTGTTCATACTTGTTAATAATGTTTAATTGATGGTTAACTAATGGTTGATTACTGGGTAATGTCTGATACTAGTTGATGTTGGTTCAGAATGGGTCTACAACTGTAGTTAAGTGATCATGGTGGTTTGGAAAGGATGGTCACAACGACGATTCATAATTGATAACAATGGATAACAATGGTAGCTAGTAATGGTGCTTTATACAGTAAGTATTCTAATATAGTTATAGTGGTTGATGATGGCCAAAGTGGGTTCAAAACAGGGAATGGTGGTTTATGATGACTAATAACGGCTAACGATCAATCGAATAGTGATGAATGGTTGTCAATAATAGCCCAGTCCTGGAGGATATCGTGCGCAAGAAAAATAATACAATGTTTAATGACAGTTCCTGAGGAAAATGAAACTAACCGAGGTGACTCCCACGACGCAACGAAGCCTTTTGGCTCACCAAAACAACAGTTTCATCAGTTTGCACTGTTGGCACTGATTGACTGCGACATCCCAAAACGTCCTACAGGTGGACAAAACAACTACAAGAGTGCGAACTGATCTCGCACTGCAGAGCTGTCACCACCACGTCCAGGATTGCCCCAAGTCACCACTGACCCGTTGCCCAAAATGGCAGCAAAGGCAGCGTCTGTCGCCTGAACTTGCTCCACGTTCCTGAGCTGATCTTGAACTGCAGAGCTGTCACCACCATAATCTGGATCGCCCCAGGTATTGACAGACCCATCGACCAAGACGGCAGCAAAGGCGCGAACTGTGCCCTGAACTTGTTTGACATTCCTGAGCTGATCTTGCACTGCAGAGCTGTCACCACCATGATCTGGATCGCCCCAGGTAACGACTGACCCATCGCCCAAGATGGCAGCAAAGGCCACCTCTCTGCCCTGAATCTGTTGCACGGTCCTGAGCTGATCTTGAACTGCGGAGCTGTCACCACCATAATCTGGATCGCCCCAGGTAACCACTGAACCGTCGCCCAAAATGGCGGCAAAGGCACGTTCTGTGCCCTGAATTTGTTGCACGTTCCTGAGCTGATCTTGCACTGCAGAGCTGTCACCGCCAGCATCTGGATTGCCCCAGGTAACCACTGACCCGTCGTCCAAGATGGCAGCAAAGGCCCCCAATGAGGCCTGAACTTGTTGGACGTTCCTGAGCTGATCTTGCACAGCAGAGCTGTCACCACCATTACTTGGATAGCCCCAGGTAACCACTGACCTGTCGCCCAAGATGGCAGCAAAGGCCATTTTTGTGCCCTGAATTTGCTGCACGTTCCTGAGCTGATCTTGAACCGCAGAGCTGTCACCACCAAAATCTGAACAGCCCCAGGTAACTACTGACGCATCGCTCAAGATGGCAGCAAAGGCAAAAAACGTAGCCTGAACTTGTTGCACATTACTGAGCTGGTCTTGAACTGCAGAGCTGTCACCACCAGCTCTCGGATTGCCCCAGGTCACCACTGACCCATCGCCCAAAATGGCGGCAAAGGCAGCAAATGTGGCCTGAATTTGTTGCACCTGCCTGAGCTTATCTTGAACTGCAGAGCTGTCACCACCGTAATCTGGACGGCCCCAAGTCAAGATCCTATCACCTCCACAGCACCACATTGCAAAAGCCCAGTGTGCTGCCACTATTTTTGGTTGTTGCACAATTACTGTGAAGTGATCTCCATCTTGAATGCCTGAAGCTTCCAAGGAGTCCGTGAGGTCGGTCAACGCATGTCCCCTTTCCGTGACAAGCTTGAGGAACCCCTTTCCAAAAGAAGTCTGGGCCAGCACTTTCAAGTCCCTCACGGTGGAAAGCTGTGGGATTGACAGTGTCTTTCTCTTGCCACTGGGAAGGGATACGGTAATTTGAAACATTTAGAATTGGATGTGTGCAAAGCTCACGGAGCCTACAATCTCTATTCAAATTGCTAATCTCTTGAGCCAGTGTCATGTCACCGTTGGCAATATTCTCTACTAGTTGGTGGTTTCAACCATTTGTTTATAGTTTCTAGAGGGAAAAAGAAATGTTAAAAACCACCAACCAGTCTATTAATGCAGTTGACCAGTTTATTAAAACCACTGTTAACCACAGTCTAGGATGTTCAATGCTGTTAATTCTTTTCAATGGTCTCGAGCCGCAGTGAACCAGTTGCTGGGATCAATCCTGAGATCTGCATTTTCATGTCATCGTGAACCCCAAGAACTTGCCGCGCAACAATTGCTGTTCTGGTTGTGGGTACTCCTGGTGAACATGTGGCGAGTTGGGTCAAGCAGTTCACCAACCAACGTTCATGGGGGATAATCATCGACAATTTACCAATGGTGCAGCGAACGGCGCACCAGGGGTAGTGTGCGGGGTGAACTGACCCACAGCCAGGTATTAAATGACCAAACTAGTCTTTGTTGGGATGTTTACCTACCCATTGGTTGGTGGTTGATATTGACTCGTCCCCTGATAATCAACCCTAATAGAGTTGTGCCATCTCTATTGGTAATTGCTAATTTTGATAACGCCATGATTGACTAACTGTAAAAAAACGGCTTGTCACCTATGATGGTTTTTCAACCCAGCAGAATTCATGGGAGAGACCAACTACCAATTGCTCCAAAATGGATTCAGGAACTGGTTTGACTGATGATAATGGTTTCGAATGGCAAAGTGATGGTTAAATGATACCTGCTACTGGTAAATCATGGCAAATGGTTGTGAATAGCTTAATAGCTCATGGTGTTTTCCTTTTCTTGTACTATAACCTGGCAATGGAAAATCTACCAATTATTGATGGTTTCCAAAGGTTTCTCTATTAAGAAAAGATCCAGCCATTGTTCACTGTCAACGACTACCAGTGTGTATTGCTCAAGGTTATATATCCCGGCCATAAGTCATATCAAAACTACGAATTCGAAGGCTATAAAATCATGAAGCATCGCGGGATCAATTCACCATCGTTAAAAAGGTGGTTTCTCAAAATGGGGGACCCCCAGGTTATCATCCAGTAATCAGTTTTTGTAATAAACCATCCCTAGCTTTGGGGTTCCCTTATGGCTTGAGAAACCCCCATATTGGTCTTATTGTTGCTTATTATCCCCTATTATCACCCATCATTAACCATAGTTCTGGTTGGTGGTTGAACCACCCCTATGAAAAATATGTGCAAGTCAACCAACCATTGGTTAATCAATACTACAGAGCTTGGTGGCTTTTGGATCCCTTGCTAAAAGTCTAACTTTTTGGGGCCATATGGTAAATCAATCATAACATCCCAAAAGCCAACAAAAAGGTAAGGTAGCAGCTATAATCCACCCAGAGAGAATAAAAAGGTTTAGAACCACCAGCCAAAGTTGATAGAAAACCCCAAGAAAACCCAGCTATCTCAACCTCTTCGGACCATGTCGGTGGGTCGCCTTGGCGAACTGCTGCACCACGTACTTCAGGATGTTTGGTGGGGCCTGACCACATGGGACACCGCGGAACGGGGAATTGGTGCCACTTCCTTGCTGCGAGGGCAGGCTGGAAACAATTTTGTGGTGGTGGTTTATCCATTTCTGGTGGTTTCTGAATAGATGGGGGTACTCCCAAATCATCATAATATGCATGTATAATCATTTTTAGTAGTAATCCATCCACTTTTTCGGTTCCCAATGACTGAGTCGAAACCGACATATTGACAATGGCGGAAACTGTCATTTCGAGGGCAACTACTGTGTTTCAGGCTCAAGTGATGAAAATTCACTGCTCGCACCGGGTGCCGCCTCCAAGAGTGGCTCCAAGGCTGGCAGATGAGTGCACTTTTGGATCACGCTCTTCAGAGCGCGCTTCGCCTAGCGGCAACGCACCAAGTTCGGTGCTTCGCCCGGCAGCAATTTCGTCAGGAGCTTCTTTTGGGAAGGTGAGAAACTCTGAGCAGTACTGAAGTGCTCAAGTTGTTGCTGTTGTGTTTGTTTGTACCTAAAGAATTCTACCAAATCGTATGTGCCCAACTACATTTATGCGCTTCTGTGATTGTGCGATGGTGTGTTTGTTTCTTTCCTTGCTTGCTGGTTGGCTTGTACGTGAGCGCACATTCCTTTCCTCTGTAAACGTGCGCATATGGGCAAATACATAGACATATATATATATATTCATTCATACTTTTAATTTTACATACATAGGTGATGTCATTTCAAACAAACATGCATGTAGATATTGTATAGGTCAATAGACATAGATGAAATGCATCTGCACGTACAGTATCATACCTTCTGGCACATGCACAAGACACACATCTAGAGAAAATGGAACGTTTGCGGATGCATGCCTATCTGCACGTACAAACACGGCACCTTATATACTGATATGTAATGTTTCACGTCTACACTCACATGTTTTTTTCCCGAAATCGTGGTTGCTGGGAAAACCACTGATGTCAGTTTCCCAACCCCAGCTACGGTATCAATGGATCCTGAGTTTTGGGGAACGCCCTGAAAGCCCGTCTTGCGTTTAAGCCTGGCAACCGTGGGCCCCAATCAGTGCGCATGCTTCAATGGCGACAAGTCTTAACATGGCTTAGAAACGTGCAGCTGGCGGCCGCACCCTCGGGGAAAGCGCTCACCTGCACCTATGTCAACCAGCTCCTTGGATTCCAGTGGTGCATCATCTCCGCCAACGCAATCTACACCATCCACCAGGTCACCATAGCTGCCCTAGCTGCAAGTAATCTACTCCCAAGAAGTGGCATCATCGATTGCATAGTTTCACGGCATCACTAGCAAGTTGATTTCAACCCAGGCTGATCACCTGCATATTTCGTCTCCCCGCCCTGCCTTGGTTCGGAGATCTTCACTGGAGTCTTGGTGCAAGTACACCTGGAACCGCCCAGGAGCCCGGTGACTGTGTGAATTCCAATGGACTTCGGGATGGCGACTGGACTATCATGAGATATGACTATGAGATATGAGAAGATATGAGCGTAGCAAGTTCTAGTTATCACTCTTGTTGTTTCCGGTTGTTTTGTGAATCTATTACGAACTGGTTAAACCATATTGTTTTCTCCATCTATAGGGATTGTATTGTTGGATCACGAATCTTATTCTCAGAATAGCATGTCATTCAATGTCAATGCTTGACAATAGCCTTTTCAAATGTTTGGTGATTTTGGTGAATCAGCAGTCAACCAAAAACCATAGGTCGTCATGATTCATAGGGTGATCGTTCCTTATTTACCAACATATGGTCGCTCAAACATGGTCAAACTCCTGGTATGCCTGGTAAACAGGCCTGTAAACGGACACCCTCTATGGAATGTGAACTAGTACCAATGTTATGACCCAGCTCGCTATATGCCTATCATTGCTGGCTAAACACATTTTTTTGCTGGTGATATGCCCATTGTTGCTGGCAACGTCCCTCATGCATCACTTTTATTGCTGGTTCGAGCCTTTTGTATCCCCATTCTTGCCGGTTACATCCTGATAAATGGCTGTGGGTCAAAACCCCCGTACCCCTGATGTACCATTGTATTCAAGCTACTTTTGTTCATTATATCACCCACCGAAACTGATAGTTAATATTGACCCAACTCCCGAAAAATGCCTATCATTGCTCCTTCGGATGTGACTGGCTAAAACAAAAAATAAACTTCAGCTCAAATAGCAAAGACATGTGCATATTTATATGTTTAGGTGTTTGATGTACATGTACATCTGCCTTTACATATATCAATAAATATACATTTTCAAATAGATGCACGTAGTACATACATTGACATACACATCATACACACATGATCATACCTGCATGTATATAGAATCATATAGACATGTCATAGATGTTCTCATGAGCACGCGTACGAATGTGTGCACATGACTTGTCAGCAATCGGATACGTATAGGTCCAGCAGAACGTCCCCAAGCTGAGGCCATTACCGCAAGCAGGCGACGCAGAACATCCTTGGAAGCTGAAAGCCAATCATGACGAATGGCCATACATATGTTTTTCTATGTTCTTCTATGAGCATTATCTATGTATAAATAAATATAAATATGAATATAAATATAATATATACACACGGTTTTTCTTGTTTGGGCATGTTTCGTTTGTGGAAGGAAAATGACCTGAGATCATGTCTTCCAAACATGTTATCTTCCTCTAGGTGTTTTGAGTTTAGTGGGGTTCTCAACGCTTCAAGCGTAATCATCGCTAATGAACACAAGCATGGCTATTTCTAGCTGTTCGTCGTCAAGGGGTACTGGAAACAGGTTATCACCAATAGTAATGATCAGGAACGACGCTAACTACTCCCACTGCTAGATCTAGAAGTCATGGTCACTAGGCTAAACTTGTTCGGAAATTGATTTATGACAACGAATTCTGATGACTATCCCCAGTGATGATGGATACCCACTATCATTCCTGATAGATACCCTCTATCACCCCTGTGATGATTGATTCATCATCATGGTCCATGGTCCTTATACAGTAATATGTTTGAACTCTTACCCAAGATGCCCATCCCCCCATCTTCACTACGGGTATCCGCTAGGACAGCTGTTGCGAGTAGTTCTATATATCTATGCACTATTCATTATTTCATAACTACAACCAACCATTAGATAGCCATCATTATCATAACAATACCCATTACAATTCTTCAACATTTTGCTATCACATGACACCAGTACTGTACAGCTCGCAAGCTTGGGTGCCTTTGTTACATGGGTTATTTATCCCCAACAACTAGGGCGAATAGCTGCAATGACCAACGGTTGACAGTGGTGTGCTGAATGCCTGGACTCGAACAATGTACTCTATCCAAGTGTAGCTGGACTTGACCAAACACCTTCCACTACAGTGATCATGGCAGTTGATAACAGTTCAGGTCCAAGAATGCTTGAGAATGACTATAGTCATGTGGCCCAAACCATGTTTTTGAAAAACAATGAAAAACATAATGTTTGAAACACATGTGTGTTTGTAAGCCCCGTACGCTTCCTGGCATCATGAAAAACAATGCTTCAGGAACGACCCAGAAGCCCCAACTGAATCACAGGACATGGATCCTGTAACCTGGTCTACTTTGCCAGGGCCTTACCACGACCCCGCACACCACGACACCAGCATCCCACAGCGCTGAACCCTTCACCCTTTTGGAAGACTCATTGCGTGTGATCCGCCAGCAAGGACCACGACAATTCTTTTCACAAGCCATTTAAGAGTGACAAAACAACTGCTGAGATGTGGTTATCTCAAATGGCTTGTTTTGTTGCTCAAAATAGCTATCTTCAAATGCTGCTGATGCTTCATCTTGACCTTGTGGGTGTACATGTGGAATCAATACGATCAAGCCTTGGTTGCTTCATCTTGTCAATGGATCAATGCCAGCAGGTGGGTTCGCCCCATGCACCACCTAGCTAATGATGAGCTATGTCATGCTCATTTCAATTTTAGACGGTATGTCCACAAATGGTGTGCAACCTTAAAAAGTGATCCGCGGAAAACAAATGGAACCCATGAATTCTTGAGCGCTATACACGATGTACACTCGTAGGCAAGAGTTTGTTGCATTATCCATCATGTTCATGGCCATATCACCAATAAATTCATGCATATCTGTATTCTTAAGCTGGTTGATGGCATCATAGCCTTAGCCTGGAATGATATATTATATAAGTGGAAAAGGCAATCATAGCCATCATAGCCTAAGCCTTAATTCGTGATAACTGTGCCATGCCAATTAATGGTACCAATCAATATAAGTACCATGTACTAGATACTAGTATGTAATGGCATCCAACTTGTATATAATCTACAAGGTACCCTCTGGTAAACTAACATGGCAATAGAAAACCCACCATAGATGGATGATTTCCCAGGGTTTTCCTAACAAAATGGTGGATTTTCAATTGCCAGGTTAGTTTACCGGAGGGTATTACAAGGTACTCTTCTACTGGTGATCCACCACTTCACCGACCAACCCACGAATCATCACTGAGGACCTGACTGCCTCAGCCAGCGCACGCGAGTGGTCTGGAGAATGGCGTCCGATCCTCCAAACGCTTGCGGAGAATGACCTACTGAGGGGTGGTCAAGGTGGTGAAGGGTAGATAATCCTGGTGAATTGATGATGAATTGATGGTGAATTGATGGTTCATTGGCCATGGTGAATTGTGGTTGAGCATGGTCAATGAGTGGTTTATAGTCGTGAATGAATGGTTCATAATAGTTGATGTTGGACTCGTGGTGAATTTGATGGTAGAGAATGATGACTCCCAATGATCAATGATGGTCAATTGATGGTGAATTAGTGGTGAATTAATGTTGATGGATGACTACCAATTGCTCATGAATGGTCCATTGGTCCATTGATGGTGCATTTATGGTTGACTAACGGTGAATGAAGGTTAATTGAAGGTTAATTGATGGTAAGTATATGGCCAGTTACTTGATGATTCCTATAGTAGTAAAGTAGTTGATATTGAGTTCATGGTCAGTTACTTTATGATTCCTAGTGGTTAGTTGATGGACATTGTTGGTTATAGGTGATCTGTGGTCCTCAAGCGATACAAAATGGATTGCAACTGGTTTCCCAGCGAGCGAATCCTCATTTCAGTGCTGGATGTTGGGCCTGGAAACGTTATCCATCCCCCCGGATGAACACCCTGCCATCATTGCGATGCGTTCGTTGATTCCCATGGATGGTGGCGCGAAGGAGACTGCTGGCTCGCTGTTGCGTAACGCGCTGGTAGCATCCGCTGAACTCTGGAGACGATGGATTCTCATCATTAGTGCTTACCATTCCTAACCACCATTATCTACAACCATTAGTCCACCGGCTTATCATTAGTCCCTTAGTAAGCCATGATCTATAACCATTATCTACAACCAGTAGTCCCAGAATGTAATCTCAACCAGGCTGGGCTGTTTCCTAACTTGATTTGTCAGTGAACGAGCTCATGAAGCTCTCCAGCCACAGTGGAGAGGCTCAGGCGCGTCGTCTTCCGGCAGGTCGAGCCATTAAAATTTCACCAGGATC
>VSDK01012002.1:21547-41563 GCA_009767595.1 Symbiodinium kawagutii
GGTGATGGTGATGGTGATGATGATGATGATGATGATGATGGTGATGGTGATGATGATGATGATGATGATGATGATGACGATGGTGGTGATGATGATGGTGATGGTGATGGTGATGGTGATGGTGATGATGATGATGATGATGCTTCGGATGATGATGCTTCGGATGATGATATTCTTGGCGCATGGTGAGCCATATATTTGGGTATCCTCTTGTCGCAACAAGTGTGATCGTCCTATCACTTTTCAGAACATGGCCTGTTGATTACAAAAACCAGCTTGACTTTCCTTTGGACAACAGCTGCTGCTCATGAAAGGTTCTGTAGTTGCAGGGATATCGTATGGGGCGTACATCTTAGGAGATAGCTGGACATGACCGACACTAACACTGACGAGGACAACAACAATAATAACAACAGCAACAACGACAAAAAGAACAGCCGCAGCAGCAGCACCACCACCGACAGCAATGACAGCAATACGACAACAACGACAAGAACACCAAGAACATGGAGCATATAACATCCAAGCCTCCTTGGTTGAAAACGTATAGAACGGGACTCTCTTTTTCATGACGATGAAGTTTCTCTGATCCTTAAACCGACTATGAATCATTGCTTGGTCACCATCATCATTCCTCAATAGTAATCTTTGGACCATTTACCTCCTTTTTAACCATATCATTGCCTCAGTCGTTCACCGTTTGTCACCATCAGGAACCATTGCCAATCATCATTATTCGCTGTCATGAATGGTAAATAGCAATAATCATCAATAATCATCAGTGATGACTATCCATTGATAATTATTTATCAAGCCTCAACTATCAATGATCATGATGATTAACATCATTGGTAATTCAAAAATAGTTCAGGATCCCGCTGTCATGATCATTGCCATCATCATGAATGATTAAATATCAATACTTACCTGGTTGGTGATTTCGATCCCTGTGAAAATATGTTTGTCAACCAACCATATGTCAACAATTACAAGGGAAAATCGAAAAATATTTACAACCACCAACCAGATTACCATCATCATGGTCATCAAATCATTATCCTGAAGCTTCCCCTTGGCTCACCGCCCTGGCACCGCCCTGGCACCGCTGGTTTACCACCACCCACGGCGGCACCTTGAGGTGATCCTCGGGTTCGTTGATCAAGGCATCCTTCAGAGGCGGAATGCCCTTGGACCTCGGGACGCGGCTTCGCGGCTTTGCCCGGCGCGCGGGATGCGGAACCTGGCGTCATGACCAGTAATGGTCGTTGATAGTGGTGAAATCCTTAATAGTGGTATAGTGGTTAATCATAATAGTCCTTATAAATAGTGAGTTTGCTGGTTAGTTAGTTAGTTTGTTTGTTAGTGCTTTGATAGTGGTCAATCATAATTGTCAATGGTTCATGTGTGGTCAATAATGCTTGAGAAAGGGCCAGTTGATGCCTATTAGAAGTTGAATAATGCGTGATTACTTGTTACTGGAATACTGGAGACAAATGTGTGAATGTCTTGCCTTGCTATTAAAAAAATACAATACAGTAGAATATATGTATACATATGTTTAAAGGCTCAAAAGCGACTCTCGTACACTTTGGGATGATACTCATAATCTCAACCCTTCACAGGCATTGCTGTTTGATCGACTTCAAAACTGGGTGGCATTTATAGATCCGTCCCCTGGCTAACACTTTCATCTTCAATTGGGACAAAGTAAATCAAACCAATCCCAAAAACACACAAAAAAAAAGCTAGCGGCTGTAAGCCACCCGGAATATGAGTCAACAGTGGCTAGATGCGAGAAAAGAACACATTATAGCTTGGGTACCCGAACATCTTTTTGACAAAGTTGATTTGAGAATGGCTCACAGCGCACTATCGAAGAAAAAGTTGAATTGTCAAGCCTCAAAACTGCTTTGATTCAAAGTGATCATTGGATGGATGTGAGTTTTACCATCAGGATGTGGGCCTAAAAATGATGAGATCCATCGTGGCACTTATGAACTAATAACTGAGGATCCTGATGTGAACATTGATGTGTGTATAAAAATATAGTGTTTAGAATAGATTATTCAGATGTATCTACAGGTAGTACAAGGAGGTGTCCCCAGCTAGAAGTAGATAAAGATTCGCCATCTAACAAGCTAGTTACATCTACCAGAACTGAACTGGTAGTTACTCCACTTACGGACCAACCTACCAAAGCTTTGGGGACCCACACTACGGATTGATGTCCTTTACACCTTTCGGAGTCCCTGTCCACTTGTTGAGGGTACCCGGGTACCCTTCCTGTGTCCAAGTGACACCACAACTGCCAAGGCCAGTGTCTCCGAGAACCTTAGTCCGAGATTTGTCCCTGGGACTCTTCAAGGAGGAGATTTGTATATTCAACGAAGATTCAAAGGTAGTCCCAGGTAGCTCAATAAACCAATCTCAATAACCCATTTGATTCAAGAATTCTATACCAACGGCTAGTTTAAACTGGAATAGCCATGGTATAGAAATAGTATACTAGCTCAGTGAACTAGAATACCCATGGTAGTAAATACAGTTTACTCAATCTACTATGCCACCCCTGGGGGCCGATCCTGGCCTCGCTCCCCCGTATTAAAGGAATAGAACGGGACACCGCGAACGTCCTGGCTCCTGGCGCAGCGCTCTCCTACCACCACTATACATCACCATGCCTTGTTCACAGGGACGCGACAAAGGTGCTTCTCATAGGGGTACCCCCAGATATCACCAGTTTATTAAGGGGTACCCGTATGACTTGAGAGGTCTGGGGGTTTGAACAACCATGATGTTTCTGGTTTATCACCGAGTGTTTATTCACCATTTACAGTAATAATCGAGCCATTTTGGAGGGTTCCATATTTTGACAAACACCCGTCATTCATCTCAACAAGAGAATGTCTTCAGATTGTTTCTCTCGCTGACATGTACATGTAGCCTCCGGGAACAAACCACACTGGTTTGGTGTTGTGAAGGTCATGTACAGTCATGTAAAAATGATTCACGACCAGAAAAGTCAAAGTCTCATGAACATGCGCGGACCCAGTCATTGATGATACCGTCAATTACACCAAGACGAAGCATGATTGACAATTCTTAGCAGTTGCGGTGCAATGATTACAATTTTAAACGATCATCAATCATGAAGCATCATCAACCACCATAAACTTGTGAGTTTCGTGCCAAAGTGTAAGCTCCGAAAATAACCAAAACCCGGAAAAAAACTGAAGAATTGGCCAGTTCATCAGCTAGGTGGACTATCATTGAAATTAATCAGCTTAAGTATTCACCATTAATTAATCAAAAAGAATCAACTAGTAACCACCACTAGCCACCATCATTAACCACCACTACGAAACCATCAGCAACCATCATTAACCACCATGACCATCCTGTTTCACCATTGATCAACCATCACCAACCATCACTTTACCGTCATCGACCATCAACTTCACCATCCAACTCCACGAGCACCACTAGCTTATTCATCAACACACTACTAGATAAGAAAAATCAAAAACCATATGGCTATGGGTCTGTTCACCCTGTCCCCCTGGCTGTTTTCCCTATCATTGTGGCTTATGTTCCCTACAAAATGGATGGTTAATATTGACCCATCGCCATATTAATCACCATCTATCCCTAGCTTATCGTCTTTGCTAGCTCATAATCCCTAGCTTGTTCATCAGCTCGATCGGATATGAATCAGATTATGTACCACTAACCACCATGATGAACTACGACCACTAACCAGCACTAACCACCATTCATCAGCTTATTAACGGACCATCATTGACCTCTACAGCAGCACTCCTGCCAGCAATCCTGAGCTGCCGGACGCAGCAATGTAGCCCAGAGTCATGATACCCGGCAGGCGATTGTTTCCACGTGCCTGGCGACGACCAAAATTCTGCTGTGATGCAATTTTTCGGTGCTGATGAAATGGCAATATGGGCGTTGCTCAAAGTAGGGGTACCCTTAAAATCATTCTTTCATAGTCATTTTTACGTAGTAATAAATGAACCATTTGTTGGGGTTCACGGAGAAACCACCAGATTGGTAACCAGCATTTTAGTCATCACTCGGTTTTAAGCGTTATTTGTTTCACCCTGAAGATGAACGAATCGCATCATTCCCCATCATGTTGCATGCTCAACCATAAACCATCACTAACCGTAACCACCAAATAGCCAAAATCTAACCATGGTAAGTCCTTCTCTTAACAAGCACAGCATCAAAGCACCTGAGCTAAAGCCAGCACTATTACCAGGTTACCATATTATCATTCGCACAAGCATATCTGGAACCTGCTTGCAATCATCAACTATACTAGCCATGGTAAACAATCATTTTAAGAATCAGTATCATATAGTATAACCAGTACTATCGATCGATTAACAACTCGTTGGTCATTACTAGTCCCATGTTCCTCTTAACCATTAGCCAACCATTTATCAGGAATTAACATTTTACCACAATCAATAGCCATCATTAGTATAACCATCATTCTGACCTGGATATCACCACTGACCCCAGCAAAACATTACAGTAGTACAATCAATCAACATCAAATAATTATCCATAATCAACCATGAGTTTCACAACAATCGTAAGCTGCGATGTTAATTTATCACAATCAAGGTCCAAAAATGAGAGTCTAACCATCATTTTCGTTTATAGCTGTAAAAAGGGCCTAACATCACAATAGATCCGCATTTATCATTTTAGACATAACCAACCCCATAATACCCCTCACAGGCACTATATATAAAGATCATATGATAAGTCTTATAAACCCTCAAAAAGGCAAAACAAAACCATAAGAACAAAAATCAATCAACAAGAAAAAACGAGAACACACTCAAAGTAGCAACTCCTTCCAAATCCTAGAAAACATACCCAAAAACCCCTGGAAGATGATGGAAAAAACCCAAAAATCCTCTGAAAAAAATCCCTGAAAATCCCTCAAACAAAATCCCAAAAAATCGACAGTCGCCTCGGTGATGTAGTCCACCATGGCTGCCACACCACCAGCGTTCACAATCAGCTTGGCCAGATCCGGCGTGTGACCTGGTTCACCGGCGTAAGCAATATGTGTTTTCACCAACCTGGTAGCTATAGCTATGGTCAGTCATAGGAGCTATGGATTTAATATAGAAAATAGCAAGCTATAGTTAATACTCACTGTTGACCATCACTGGCAAAGAATTCCTGATTGTGGGTCTAGTCACAATGAATATGGGTTTGCCTATGGTTAATATGGCTAAGCAGTGTCAATACCTGGTTTAGCAACGATTATCGTTTATATTGCTGCATAATAATGATTAATTAGTAATCAATATTCTGAGTAACTATGGGTTTAGCAACAACGGATGGTTAATAGATATTGGCTAATAAACGTGGATGTTTGATGGTTGATGGGTATGGGTTTTGCTATTGGTTAAAACTAATATGGTTAAAAGCAACGGATGGTAAATATGGTTGATAGCGATATTGCTTTAACAGGTTTCATATGGTCAGCAGCTATGGTTAGTGAGTGTTTAGCTTTTGCAGCTGTCGATATGGTTGGTAAGCAACAACGGAGGCTTGATGATGGCTACCGATGTGTGAGCAATTGGATGGATCATGATAGTCAAAAACAAATGGTCAACGGTGCTTCATGATGTTGATCATGGATGGTCAATCATTTTGCTTGATCATTTCAATATCCAACAAGAACCAACAAGAACGGTCGAACTTTGTCCACCTATGCTTCATGACTTCTTACAACTATCTTGAACTCAGCTTTAACATATTGTCAATGGTGATTGATGATTGATGATGCCCAAACTTGCTTAAATACTAATTGTGAGCTCACCAACTTCAGGAGAGAGAACTATGGCTGAACTTCGCGACTCATGAGGGTGTTTCATGTGATTTACGGTGGATGCTAGGCAATAAATGCCGCTGGATTGTGAACACATTCGTTCCACATCCGGAATCTGTGCAAAGCTCGAAACGCAGGTAAGATATTGGTGGTTTCTCAAAATAGGGGGCCCAAAAAAATGATGGTTTATTACTATAAAAGCTTACGATTGGATGATTTGGGGGGTCCCCTATTTCGAGAAACACCTATATGAATATGTAAAATCAAGGTGAGTTCCTTATTCCCAGACCCTTCAACAGAAGCAAAATGCTCATCGCTGGTGACCCAGCCACCGCAGGCTGCTACTGGGTATCCGTAGGAACCCGGTGGAACTTCCACGGAATCTTCCGCCCAAGTAGTGAATCATCGGTGAAATGAATGGATTCCGTCTATCCATTCAGGGTGAAATGATGTGAATGGTTTATGCATGTTTATGCTGTACACTCTTGGTGATTTCATGGATCTAGGGCTGAGCTCTTCGAACTTGGACCCCGGTTTTGTAAAAGGCAACTGTGATGCAGGATCCAGCTAGTAGGCGAATCGAAATCCTACACCTGGTACCAGCCTGCTAGTGTACCAAAACGCTACCTGTACGAGTGGGACCTCCCCATTTAGTTGGCTTCGGTTGGTTCGCTACGATAACTAGTGGTTGTGGTAGATAGAACTCGATATTAGTTGATCCAACGGCGAATCTCAAACAATGTAGTGTACTTGGGGGTACCACTTTGTAGGGTTTCAACCATCCATTTGGTGGAGGGTTGTGACGTCGACATCCACTAGGATTCCACAAGCAAGCAGTGGTTGATCCACCAACGCCTTAGTTTCAAAAGGACCAGTGTTGCAAGGAAATCCCAGGATGAAGATATGCAGCAGTTCATGCAGCTACATTCGGTGGTTTTCAAAATAGGTGCCCCAAAATCGTCCAGTTTATTATATAACAACTTGTAGTCCATTTGGGGGTCAAAAACTTTGAGAAACAGCAGCTATATGCATGTGTGTGGATCTAAAACTCTCTTGCCCCAAACCAAGATCCAAATATGATGATTGGTGCATCGATTTCCTCATGGAGGAGCCACAGTGCACCCACTCGAATTCAATAATAGACTTTACTTGTTTGGTGGCTAGTTTCGCCATCCAAAAAATACTATTTAGCTCATCTACCAACCGTCCCACATATTGAGGAAAATAAGAAACATCAAAAATCACCAGCCAGTTTAAGAGCAAAGGACAGCTTCATTACCAAGGGGAGTATCCAAGTCATCCCTGTCGGTCAATTCACCCCAGGAACCATGGCACCATAGTGGAAATTGCTATGCCCGTATGCATGTCTGAAAACTCACAAGGTGAGCCCGCAACCACTTACAAGGCGGTTTATAACATTTTACAACTAACTTAAGTAGGGTCAACGGGGTTAAGTACCAGTTATAGGGGTAACCCAACTTATCACTGCTGGGGACCCACCTTTCAGCATCACCCAGCAAATTTCAGAACCATCCCGGCAGCAGCATGGCTTTTTCAAGTGAAGTTGAGATCCCCAACGCGCAATTTCTCGGATGCACGTGGCCGCGTTCTTCCTCACGAACTCATCAATGTCCTGGAAAATTGCTGCACGCTAGCTTCGGTCACCAGCGCTAACAAGCCCAACAAACCAACCAGTCATAGCGGGTCCCTGTTGTCGTTGCTGACCAGCTATACCAAGCAATTCATGAACCAATATAAGTTAATATATGAGCGGTATAGATATAATAAGTGACTCATTAATAAGCTCGAGGATCACCAAACAACCAATTTATTAACCAGCTATACCAAACTTATAAGGTGATCCTTGAGCTTATTCACCAACCATTCACCAACCATTCACCAACCAACCGCAAGCGCCATGAGACCTGACGGTGAGCTGTCCTTCAAGCAGTGCAGGATACGTGGGAAGATCTCAGCCTCCACGACCACCTGCCGTCGGACCAGCTGGGGCTGGGTGTCCCATGGTCAACCAGAGGTGCTTGGGGTCTGGACCTCCGGTGTTGTCAACCAGCTACAACAAAACGTAGTAAATGATTCGGTTAAATGTTGTCATTGTCAACCAGCTTCAACCAGCTACCTCCGGTGTTGCTCATTTACTACATATAGCAAATCTTCGCAACATTTAACCGAATCATCGCCCATCATTTATCCACATGACCGCCATACCTGGTACATCATCGCTCACTGCGGTTCTTTCAGATCTGGACCTTGCAGAAGTCCAGCGCAGCTGTAGCTGTTCTGGTGACTTGTTCAGCGAGCCGATTTCGTTTCGTTGCTTTATTGGCAAACGTGGCCCCTGCCATGCTGCGTGTGGCATGTTGCATTTATCGGTGCCCCGCAGCAAGCCACGAATGGTTTTGGATATCACTACTTGGCACACCCACAGAACCACTAACATGGCGTGCTCATCATCGCTCCAACCAAGTACTTCCAGAAGGCAACTCCAGCGCAGCTGTCGATTCAGAGGCCGTTTCGAATTGTGAACAACCCTATGGTGCGGGTAACTTGAAATTTGTTCACACTGATCTATTGCAGTATCACAACAGAAATCGTTCAAGCATGATAGTTCTGCAGATGTCCTAGGCACGGAGAACATTACTACAAGGATCGAATTTGATCCTGCACTGCAGAGCTGTCACCACCATAATTGGGACTGCCCCAGGTAACCACAGACCCATCACCGAGAATGGCGGCAAAGGCTCCAGAAGTGGCGTGAATGCGCTGGACATCCCTGAGCTTATCTTTGACTGCGGCGCTGTCACCACCATACTGTGGACTGCCCCAGGTAACCACAGACCCGTCTCCTACGATGGCAGCAAAAGCGTAATTTGTGGCCTCCAATTGCTGCACGTTCGTAAGCTGGTCTTGCACTGCAGAGCTGTCACCCCCATAACCTGGACCGCCCCAGGTAACCACTGACCCGTCGCCCAAGATGGCAGCGAACGCATCTAACGTGGCCTGAACCTGTTGAACGATCCTGAGCTGATCTTGAACCGCAGAACTGTCGCCACCAAAACTTGGATGGCCCCAGGTAACTACTGACCCGTCACCCAAGATGGCAGCAAAGGCACCAGCTGTGGCCTGAACTTGTTGCACATCCCTGAGCCGATCTCGAACAGAAGAGCAGTCACCCCCAAATGCCGGATTTCCCCAGGTCACCACGAACTGGTCGTCCAAAATGGCAGCAAAGGCACGGTATGTGCTCTGAACTTGTTGAACGCTCCTGAGCTGGTCTTGGACTGCAGAGCTGTCGCCACCGTTCTCTGGATCGCCCCAGCCAACCACAGACCCGTCTCCTAAGATGGCAGCAAAGCCGTAGTGTGTGGCCTGAACTTGTTGAACGTTCCTGAGCTTATCTTGGACTGCATCGCTGTCACCACCATAATTTGGATCGCCCCAGGCAACAACAGACCCGTCGCCCAAGACGGCAGCAAAGGCAAAACTTGTGCCCTGAACGTGTTGCACGTTCCTGAGCTGATCCTGCACTGCAGAGCTGTCACCACCAGACGCTTGATGGCCCCAGGTAACGACGGACCCGTCGCTGCAAATGGCAGCAAAGGCAGAGCCTGCGGCATGAACTTGCTGCACATTCCTGAGCTGATCTTGCACTGCAGAGCTGTCACCACCATTCTGCGGATCGCCCCAAGTCACCATCCCATCAACTCCACAGCGCCACATTGCGAAAGCCTTGTCCGTTGCCACTACTTTTGGTTGTTGCACAACTGCTGTGATGTGATCCCCATCTTGAATGCCTGAAGCTTCCAAAGACAGTCTGCTAGGTCGGTCAGCACATGTCCGCTTTCTGTGGCAAGCTTGAGGAATCCGTGCCCAAAAAAGGTCTGGGCCATCACTTTCAAGTCCCTCACTGTGGCAAGGCGTGGAATGGACAGTGTTTCACTCCGGCCACTTGGAAGGGACACCGTGACTTGAAACATATTTAGAATTGGATGTGCAAAGCGCGAACCCTACAAGTTCTATTCAAATCGCAGCCGGCTCTTGAGCCTCTGCCGTGCAACCACATGTTCATTGCTAGACCAACCATTCTTGGGTGTCCCCCATTGTAAGAAATCTCCATTTGCAACTGGGAGGCATCAGGTATTGCATGAATTTTGAGTGGGCATGGACTGCCCCACGACAGAAATTTGAATGCCCCGCAGAATACCCAATGGCAGCGTCAACAACCTCAAACAAACATGTAATGCTTCCTAATTTCTAATGAAAATGGTTCATGGTTAACAGTGATAACAACAATGGTGAATAACAATGGTTAATAACAATGGTTAATAACAATGGCCACTAACAATTGTTCATATCCACGCTTAATTAATGCTAAATCATGTTTTGTGAACAAATAGAGTCAGTCCGAATCCGGGCTCCAAGGTCACGATGATAATGCTTAAGCAATGATGGTCGGTCAATCTTTGGAGAAGGATGTTTGATGACAAAGAGTAAGCAATAGTCAGCACCAATCAATCTATTCATCTATTCATCTATCTATCTAGCTATCCATCTATTCATCTATCCATCCATCCATCCATCCATCCATCCATCCATCCATCCATCCATCCATCCATCCAAATGCGGATATGTATAAATATATATATATATTATATATTATATATATATGTACTTGTACAATATTCATCGTCAAAGAACCAAAAGACTAAGTGCTGAGTAGTGGAACCTCTCAAGCATGCAGCCCATTCTTGCAAAAAAGCCTCCTTTTCCATTTTGCTTGCAGTGGAACAGCTTCACGACCATTTCTGTCACCCCCAACATCATCGTGAACCATTACAGTCCCAACACATGTGAAAATCCTCATACTTTCAGGCCCACCCTTTTGACAACCCGGCGGCACTAGGCCACTAAGCCATGAACCCTTCACCCTTCACCACCGTTCCCCCTGATCTACAGGCGGCTTGAGGGGCTCAGCAGGATGATCAGGTTACTGACGCGTGGAAAATATGACATTTTCTTCGGCTTTAGTCCCGGATGAATCGCAAGGTCTACCAGGGGCCCCTGAGAAAATCTCTATCCCCATCAATCAACGATCAGTAATAGCCCTCCTGCCAACCAGCACTGACCATTCGTATCAACCCTCACTTTAACCATCGAATCACCATGATTGACCACTTGGTTTTCTACCTACTGATTCTTGCCAATGGACCATCAGCTTAATCAACCATCAACCTCACCAATCTAACCATCAGCCACCATTGTCAACCACACTGGATTAACACAAAGAATCACCATGGTAAACCACAGTTCACCATCAAAAAGCCTATGATTTCCTATAAAATCCCATGGTTTCCCATGAAAAACCATCCAAAATCATCATTTTCCCCAGAAAAATACTTAGGTCAAAGCCATCCAAAGTCCTGATTTCACCCTGGATTTCACCCTCAAACTCCCCACGCCATCCCCATCCACGGTGCCCCATCCACCTCCGCCAAGTCCACGGAGTGCTTGGCAATCTGAGCCAGGCAGCTGCACACCTGGAACCGCGCCGCGCCAGCAGGGTGAGGCATGGTGAATTCTGATGGTTCGATGGTGAGTGATGCTTGATGGATAGTGATCTTGTGATGGTTAGTGATGAATTGATGGATAGTGATCTTGTGATGGTTAGTTATGCTTAATTCAATCGTGATGCTTCATGGTCAGTGATGAATTGATGGTTCATATGAAGGTGACTAGTGATGAAAGGGTGCAAATGGCATGGTTAGTGATGCTGAATGATGGTTAGTGATGGTTCCACTATGAAGGTGATTAATGCTTAATGATGGTTAGTGATGCTCAATTCAATAGTGATGCTTAATGGTCAGTGATAAATTGATGGTTCATGATGGTGGTTGATGCTGAAATTGTGCAAATTGCATCGTTAGTGATGCTTGATGATGGTGATTGATGCTGAAAGTTGTAGTGCTTCACGATTGATGGCGAATGATTCTGATTGATTCATTAGTAACTATGATACTTAATGATTATGATGGTGAAACTTGATGGTGCAACCTGGGTGATTGTTTGTGATCATGATGGTTGATAAACATAAATGAATATGGTGGAGATGAATCGTTAATTCAGACTTGTAGTGGTAATTGGTGGAGATGAATGGTGAATGATGATGATTGATGGTTAACGTGACGCTTAATGATGATTAATGTTGGTGAAACTGGATGGTTAATTATGATTAAACAGCCATGGTAATTCATAAGTGAATGAACTATCCACCATTAGGAAATATTAGGAATCAGAAATGATATTTAATAAGTGGTGAATGATGGCTAATGATTCCTAATGATTAATTTTTGATTTTGATGGTTAATGTCTAATGATGATTCCTAATGGTGGTTAATATGATGGTTATGGTTGTGGTCGATAGTATTCATACCAACCATGGCTACTTCATGAGTCACGAGCAACTGTGGCTATGGTTTAGTCCAGTTATGGTAGCGGGTGGTCCCAACCGTGATTAGATCCATTCGACTTATCAAGTGTGAGCGGCCTGTCGGTGATCTAGGTGGATATACGGGCGGGTAGGGATTGATACCAAGGAAATTCACAACAAAGAAGCCGAGTCCAAGCGGGGGGTGCAGTCGTCTCACTGCAGATGATCATATCAGCAGGGATCATTGCCATATGTGCAGTCAAAAATCCGATATGGCCAATGGTGAATGGTTCTTGGCAGGAATGTCCGTGGATGATCAATAATGTCAACCCCGATTAATAAACCATAGATCTACCAGTTGCAAACATAATGTCAATTAATTAATAATGTCAATTAATTACTCATGGGGGTACCATTGTAATGAGAAACCAAGGCTTTTGGAAGATACCAGGGTTGGCATTCAGTTGAAAACCATCCTACCATTTGCATCAAATTGGTGAACCATCAGTTAACCATGCATGTTCAACTACAAACAGTTTTCACCACTGACCATCACTATCAACAATGAACAACCATCATCGCTGGCTAAGTAGTGGCTACTTACCCCTCATTCGACCCCTATTTAACCATCAATTGGCTGTCATTTGGTCTATTCCCTCTCATTGAAGCATCATTTGACCACCATCTAGCTCTCGATGGAACCTTATTCAACCCTAATTTCCCCTCCAACGAACCATCATTCAACCATCATTTAGCAAGCGACTAAGCATTATTTGACCATGGATGTACCATCATTTGAGCATGGAATAGCTGTAATGTAGCTCATCATTGAACCATCAGTTGGCCCTCTAACCAAGCTACCAGCCCCTCATATCTTGGTGGCTTTTTAGATCCACTGAAGGTCTAACTTTTCGTGATTATATATATATATATAGTAAATCAATCCAATCCCAAAAGAACTAAAAAGCGAAGTTTCTGGCTACAACCCACCCAGATATCATATGATCACCCATTTTCACCCATTATTGACCATTATTATCTCCATTATTAGCCATTATTAACCATTCTTACCCCTATGGTGAATTTCTGTAGGTATCATCCCCTATCATTAACTATATATGAATAAACCCATGGTTAACAATATATATAGTTAATGATATAGCTAGTCATTATCATCCCCTATGGTTATAGCCCTTCGAAAACCCTGCAGACTGTTGGACCATCAATCCATCTACCAACCACGTAACGGGACTCACATCCCCTTCCCCACCTGGCGCTTGAGAGGCGCGTCGTTGTGGGAGATGTCCTTGGCCAACAAAGATACCGCACCTGACGCCAGGGAGACCGGGAAACGGGAACCAGGAGGCTACCTCTGCATCTTCTTCCATATGGTGGTTTCTGAAAATGGAGGTACCGTCAAAAATGGTTAGTTTATTACTAAGATTGTTTTATATTGGATGATTTGGGGGTACCCCTATGGTGAGAAACCACCATATGGATGTATGAAAAGAAAGATCATCGAATAGATGAATAAATAGACTATAGATATCTAAATAATTGACACGTTGTTGTACGCTGTTGTACATGGTTGTAAATTGTTGTAGTTTCCGTACGAATCATGGTCCAGCTAAATGACTAGTTCGAAAACAAAATGATCATAAGCTGGAATGATTGTTTTCAAAGAATACTGCAAGCGATGAGGGTAGATTCTTGCAACACAATTGTGATGACCAACAATGGGACGAGAACGAGCATAGTTCTTGGAACCTTTGCAACAATGGTGGTGGGTAAGCAACAGGATGATGATGGTTGTGAACCTGGCTGTTAACGAAAAGGCCCGCTAAGGTGCCACAACCAGGCGACAGTCTGTCTACTAGTAGTAATAATAGTAGTAGTAGTAGTAATAGTAATAGTAGTAGTAGTAGTAGTAGTAGTAGCAGCAGTAGTAATAGTAGTAGTAGTAGTAGTAGTAGTAGTAATAGTAGCAGTAGTAATAGTAGTAGTAGTAGTAGTAATAGTAATAGTAGTAGTAGTAGTAGTAGTAGTAGTAGTAGTAGTAGTAGTAGTAGTAGTAATAGTAGTAGTAATAATAAAAATAATAATGGTAATAATAATAATAATAGTAGTAATAAAAAAATAGTAATAATAGTAATAGTAGTAGTAGTAGTAATAGGAATGGTAATGATAGCAATTAAAATGATAATATTAGTAGTAGTAATAGTAGCAGTAGTAGTAGTAGAAGTAATCAAAATAATCATAGTAGTCGTGAAAATAATAATAATAATAGTTGTAATAATAGTAATAGTAATAATAGCAATAGTAATAATAGTAGTAATAGTAGTAGTAGTAGTAATAGTAGTTGTAGTAGTAGTAGTAGTAATAATAGTAGTAGTAGTAGTAGTAGTAGTAGTGGTAGCAGCAATAATAATAATTGTAATAGTAGTAGTAGTAGTAGTAGTAGTAGTAGTAGTAGTAGTAGTAGTAGTAGTAGTAGTAGTGGTAGCAGCAGTAGTAATAATAGTAGTAGTAGTAGTAGTAGTAGTAGTAATAGTAGCAGTAGTAATAGTAGTAGTAGTAGTAGTAATAGTAATAGTAGTAGTAGTAGTAGTAGTAGTAGTAGTAGTAGTAGTAGTAGTGATCATCACAACTGCTGCGTGAATGACTGGAGGATGTTGTTGTGAACATTGGAAGTGCGGTCGATCAAGTCGATGAGATTCCGGGATTCCCATACAATAGAAAGACCAATGAGCACGGAAGAAAGCGTCGTGGTGTCCGAACGAGAATCTTCTACTTGTGGACAATGCGGATCCTCAAACTCTTAGACAATTCGTTGACATGTGTGTCCACTGGCAAAATGCAATTGGTTGGTACAGCAGGTATAATAATGATGCTTGGGAAGCGGTGTCCCTGATATAACAGCATATTGTAACAAGATCTTGTTCGGGGGCCATTCACTACCATGATGCTGGTAATCTGATGATGGAAGGGCATTGATTGATCGATTGATTCATTGATGGTAGAGATTATCTAGGTTGGTCATGTCCGATTCTGACATCTTCTGACCACAATTACTGATGACCAAGGACTATTGATGACCAATAATTGTTGATGAACACTGGTTATGGAGTACTATATGATGTTTCTACAATTGTTCATGATTGTGATGTTGATCAGTTGATCCTATTGATTCAAGATCCGATGACCCACGTAACGGGTCGTCATTGTTACTCTGCAAACCCTGGTGATTCTGCTCATGAAAACAACCACAGGTTCGAGAGCAGTGATTGCCCTCCTTTGATCTATACATAGGTTGCTTAGGAATCCAAAGTATGGTATGCACATATGATATTACTATTCTTGATACACAAATCGATCGATCAACTGAACTATTATAGTAACCATTGTTGGGATCAACTAATGAGATGGATAATTTGTGTGCGTGTGTCAAAACCCTGTACCCCTGATGAACATCCCATAAATGGTAGTTTCTCAAAATAGGGGTACGTACCCCCAAATGATCCTTTGTTAACAATTTATAGCAATAAACCAGCCCTACTATGGGGTTCCCTATTTCGAGAAACCGCCAAATAAACAAAATTGTATTTGTTGGGATGTTCACCTACCATTATTTTTCCGAGCTGGTCACTCTGTCACACTCCTCTGTAGCCAAAGAAGAGACATTATTTCCAAAAAACAAGCGTATGTCTCAACCTTCTGAACTCCTCATTGACTTGTTTTCCTTTGTGTTTTGCTTTTGGAGATAGAGGCTGTGTACTTCATTTCCTGCAGTCTGCCAACAGTATCCTGTGTGCATGAATGAATGCTGCCAATTGCACAGTCTCAGGGTAGGCTGGTCCATTTTTTATATATCTGGAACGAATCCATGTATTATGCCTAGACTGACAAGCCATTCGGTATTGATAAGTCAACTTGGCTGTGGGTCAAAATCCTGTACCCCTGGTTCCTCCATCATTAACCATTACCCTATAGTTTTGTTGGTGATTACCCCAATTATCCCCCATTAGTTGGTTGATTAATCTTGACCCAACTCGCCATATATAGCTGTTATACCCCTATAGTTGCTGGTTGTTATCCTCTATTATCAACCACTAACCAGCTATTATTGGTTGGTTAACTGCTTGACCCAACTCGCCACATGGATATAACCATTGTTGTTGGTGTATCACAATGAGCCTGATGGCCTCCTGCGTAAAGCTGGCCAGTTTAACTGAGCAATGAAACAACTACGGTTGGATCCGGTGTCAAGTACGGCTGATGGTGGTTGCTAAGAATGGTTTATTGTATTTTATTCGTGCTTAATAGTGGATCATATTGGTTAATTGATGCTGATGAATGGTTAATTCATGGTTGAGTCAAGTGATAGTTCAGGAATTGTTAGTTGATGCTATGCTGATCGTGTATAGGTCGTTGTATAACTAACATTTGATGGTTAGCATTGGTTCATGATTGATGATAAATACTCAATGATATATCTTCTACAACTTATCTATCATGTTTCAAGGTCAAATACGGGTTCTGTCATAGTTTCAAGGTCAAATACGGGTTCTGTCATGGTCGGAAATGAGCCACACCCCAGGACTTTCAACTTGATTCCTCCCACTTGACTGGTACTGTAGTTGCTGAAGCGTGAACTAACCTAAGTTCGGTACCGTAGCTGTGACCACCATCAGCAACACCACCCTGGAAGCTACGCTGCAGCACCTGCATCCACCACGGTCTGGGCCAGTTCTGGCGAGTGCTTGCAGATATCGCTGAGAGCAGACCTCGGGGGTTGCAACACAGGTGACAAGCCACCACTTGAGTGGTCAAAATGTTGATCAACTGACACCCATGACAAGGGAAGCAGCTTCCGGAATCAGGAACAACTTTCGAACCAAAGGGTTCGTTTGAAAAGCACTACTATTGAAAAGTAAAGGGCATTTCAAGATTTAGCTTTTAATCAGGCTACGACTACAAGTATCACCCAGCTACAACCTATGTTAGTGCGAAAAAAACAAGGTGGGAGGCAACCATCATGAAACACGATTGTAACCATCAGAAACCACAAGACAAAGAAGATCATTGTTGATGATGGTCACTACGACGGAGTATCCCAGGTGAGTAGTGGACCTGCCACGGCTCCCATGACGCAGCAAAGCTTTTCTGACTCGTCTGGGTTGGTGATCATACTGCAGTCCTGTGTCTGTTCCGGGACCCCGCAAAACATTGATGTTCATCAGTTCACACTGATTGACTGCAATATCCAAAGTGACCTTAAAGCAAAGTCAGGGAAACGTCCTCAGGCAAGGCATGACTACAAGAGCAGGAACATATCATGGACTGCAGAACTGTCACCACCACAATCTGGAATGCCCCAGGTAACTACTGACCCGTCACCCAAGATGGCAGCAAAGGCACCAGTCGTGGCTTGCACTTGTTGCACGTCCCTGAGCCGATCTTGCACTGCAGAGCTGTCACCACCAGCACGCTGATTGCCCCAGGTGACCACTGACCCATCGCCCAGGATGGCAGCAAAAGCGCCGCCACAGGTTGCCTGAACTTGTTGCACGTTCCTAAGCTGATCTTGCACTGCGGAGCTGTCACCACCAGCAAGCTTATTGCCCCAGGTGACCACTGACCCATTGCCCAAGATGGCAGAAAACGCGCGGTACGTACCCCGAACTTGTTGCACATTCTTCAGCTGATCTTGAACTGCGGAACTGTCACCACCATCATCTGGATCCCCCCAGGTCACCACAGACCCGTCGCCCAAGATTGCAGCAAAGGCAGCTGCTGTGCCCTGAACTTGTTGCACGTTCCTGAGCCGATCTTGAACTGCAGTGCTGTCACCACCATATCTCGGATTGCCCCAGGTAATCACTGACCCGTCGCCCAAGATGGCAGCAAAGGCGTTGTGTGTGCCCTGAACTTGTTGCACGTTCCTGAGCAGAGCTTGCACTGCAAAGCAATCACCACCAAAATACCTATCGCCCCAGGTAACGACTGACCCATCGACCAAGATGGAAGCAAACGCGCGGTCTGTGTGCTGAATTTGTTGCACTTTCCTGAGCTGAGCTTGAACCGCGCGGCTGTTACCTCCATAATGTGGATGGCCCCAGGTAACTACTGACCCGTCACCCAAGATGGCAGCAAAGGCAGCACATGTGCCCCGAACTTGTTGCACGTCCCTGAGCCGATCTTGAACTGCAGTGCTGTCACCACCACAGTCTGGATGGCCCCAGGTAATCACTGACCCATCCCCCAAGAGGGCAGCAAAGGCGTGGCGTGTGCTCTGAACCTGTTGCACGTTCCTGAGCTGACCCTGTACGGCTGAGCTTTTGCCACCTTCTTCTGGATGGCCCCAAGTTACAATCCCGTCGCCGCCGCAGCACCACATTGCAAAAGCATTGTCCGTTGCCACTACTCTTGGCTGTTGCTTGATCGCAGTGAAGTGATCCCCATCTTGAATGCCTGAAGCTTCCAAAGAGTCTGCTAGGTCAGTCAGCACTTGTCCGCTTTCTGTGACAAGCTTGAGGAAACTTTGTCCAAAAGAAGTCTGGGCCACCACTTTCAAGTCCCTCACTGTGGCAAGGCGTGGAATTGACCGTGTTTGACTCCTTCCACTTGGAAGGGACACAGTCACTTGAAACATTTAGAATTGAACATGCGAAGTACGAACCCTACAATCTCTATTCAAATCGCAGCCAGCTCTTGAGCCACCGCCATGCCACTCTTCGTCATGTGGTCTTGGGCTGTGCACCCTGTTAGTTTTTGTTCAATGGTCGCCAACCCCGCAGTGAACCAACTGGTTGACCAGGTTAAACACTGAGAGGGCATTCTCTTGTCATTGTAAACCCAGCCAGGTCAACAATAACTGTGGGTGGCTATTCTTGGTGGAGCTTTGATAGGGAAAGCATGGAATGTTCCATGGTTAACTATGGATAATCCTAACGAGCAATGATAACTCGTTGGTGGTTTTGTAGGTTTGCTCTTTTCCTCAATACTTGGGATGGTTTGTAGATTGCCAAATATTTTTTGGATGGGTTGTGACCACCAACCATCACTGGTGGTGATAGACCCCAATAATCAGAATTGCAACTCGTTAAGCAGGATGAAGCAGGAACTATCGCAATTAAGCAACCGTCAAGCATCAATCATTGAGTAGTCAGCATTCACCATCGCTTAGCATTGATGACCTATATCCGCCGACCCCTGCCTATGCCATGGCCAGGGCAGGGGCGGCGCCTGGGATCGCCGTAGGCGTGACGCCCCCAAAGCGTGATTCATGCGCTTTGAAAGCTTGCATTTGGCCGGCTCCAAAAATGTCCTGGCCTCCAAACCCTCCGCGGCAGCTGTGTTGGCTTCCAATCCTTGCAGCTGCCTTGGCCACGGTCAAAGCCAAGGCCAAGCGTCGAAGCGTCGACATCTCGTCTGTAGTTTACGGGCTTCCAATCCTTGCGTTTGGCCGGCCTCAAACCCTCCGCGGCAGCTGGCCACGTTGAAATCTCGTCTAATTTACGGGCTTCCAATCCTTGCGTTTGGCCGGCCTCAAACCCTCCGCGGCAGCTGGCCACGTCGAAATCTCGCTTAGTTTACGGTCTTTCAATCCTTTGCGTTTGGCCGGCCTCAAACCCTCCGCGGCAGCTGTCTTGGCCACGGCCAGCGCCAAAGCCAAGCGTCAAAGTGTGAGTTACAGGCT
>VSDK01012002.1:43170-76822 GCA_009767595.1 Symbiodinium kawagutii
TGGCCACGGCCAGCGCCAAAGCCAAGCGTCAAAGTATGAGTTACAGGCTTCCAATCCCTTGTAGCTGCCTTGGCCACGGTCAAAGCGAAGGCCAAGCGTCGAAGCGTCGAAATCTCGTCTAGTTTACGGGCTTCCAATCCTTGCGTTTGGCCGCCCTGAAACCCTCCAATCTCTCTCTCACACTGCTGTATTCCCTTTTCAATCTGATTTCCTTTGCCTGCTATTCAAAGCCCTGGCCATTTCAAGGCACAGCTACCGACTAGACTCACAAATGGCTTGGCCACTGCGACTCAAACATCGAACACGCAACTTGTGGGCTATAGTTTCTCATGGTTTCCCGCCGGTTCGTCATTGAATTACCAAAGGTTTGGGTTGCTCTGAAATGTTTTTTCATGTTGCTTCATTTGCACATTGGTTTAGAAACCCTCTTCCTAATTGCAATCTAAGTTTCCTGCAAATCCTGTGGTGGCCAACACTTTAGAGTTGGATACTACCCATACTTGGACACCAAAACTGTATACGTGGTATTTACACAACAAGTCTTTGGTAGTACATGGTAGTAAATCTTTCATACAGTTTGCAACTGGCAGTAGACAAACCTGGAAGCGCAAAGTCCACCACTGAACCTGGAAGTGGAAGGTATAAAAGGGGGTCGGCGGCACCCGGGCGCTAGCCCATTCTATATTAATGTCAATCATGAAATTTCCATTTCCACTGCTATTTTGTGCCACTATCATTTGTGGTATTCAACAGAGTTTATCACCATGAGGGAACCGGTATGCGCGATCCTTCATGCCGTCATTAAGCATTGATAACCATTCATCACTGCCTAAGGGTGACTCTAATCATCCAGTATAGCCAATATTGACCTAGATTCAGTCTAACTGTTTGGCATTGTTAGCCACCAATAATCAAACCATGTTTGCAGTCATTCATACCTTCATGAATCCAAATTGACCATCTAAAAACAAATCAACCATAGATTAGCCGTCAAAGACCATACATCAATCGTCAATTACATCACCCATAAACTAGTCTTTGCTGCACAGCTACCAAACCATTGTCAACTATCAGTTGGACCAAACATCCCAATCCAGCTCTTGAACTTTCATCAAGTTGACATTACCTCATTGTTGATCGGCCATTACTTAACCCCTAGTTGTCTGTGAATTGAAAATTCACTCAGCATGAATGAACCATGTTTTCTAGCAACTATTCCAGTAGCCATTATGAACCAGTCTTAATGATGCTTAGCAACCATCAACCAGGATTTGGCCAGTACATATTGTCCTGTAACAACAGAAACATTGGTTTTGGGGGATTAACCACTTTTACATCTTGCCCCTCAACCAGTGGTTGTAATTAAATCATGGTAAGGAACTATAGCTAATTAAGGGCTTTTGAACTAGAGTAACAACCATCAGTTAGCCATCAATTCTGAACAATGGTTAGTAAATGGCTTGTATCTGACGGTGAATCAACTACAACAATAAGCCACTGATTCTCACCAAAGCAGTATCTATCATTCACCAGTATCACCAGGAATGAACCATGGTGAGCAATTAACCACTAAAACTGCCCAGGTAGTACCCATGGTTTGCTAACTAACCACTAATTAAGCGCTGAATCACCAACCATTAGCCACAAAATCACCACTAATTAACCAACTAACCATCATTTACAAATTGACCGTAGTATACCAATCACCACTAACCAACCACCAACTAACCACTAATCAACCACTAATCAACTACCAACAAACCACCAACAAACCACCAACAAACCACTAATTAACTACCAATGAACCACTAAATCCATGGCCTTCACCGTGGTCTCACCGTGGCCCATCACGCGCCCAACCCGTCTTGAAACCGCCGTTGGAACCGCCTTCAACCGCTGGGCTCCGCACGCAGAGATGCGCTTCAAGGTCAGCTCGGGCTCTTGGAAGCACAGGACCAGCAAGGGCACAGCACCTGACCATGGGACGCCTGTGGTGAAAAGTGGTGGGAAAAACCATGGGATTTGATTCGAGGAAAAAGCATTGGGATTTTGTAGGGAAAAACAAAGGGACTTTAAAGGGAAAACCATGGTTTTTATAGAAAAAAACATGGGATGTTATAGGAAAAAACATGAGATTTAATAGGGAACCATGGGATTTTGTACGAAAAAACATGGGGTTGTATGGGGAAACAACATGGGATTTTATAGAAAAACATGGGATGTTACAGGAAAGCCATGGGATTTTATAGGGAAAATCATGCGATTTTATAGGAAGACCATGGGATGCTATAGGAAAAAACATGGGATGTTATAGGGAAAAACATGGGATGTTATAGGGAAAACCATGAGATTTTATAGGAAACAAACATAAGATTTTATGGGAAAAAACATGGGATTTTCCACGAAAAACCATCAGATTTTATAGGGCAAAAGCCATGGGATTTTCCGATGGCTAATAGTGGTGTAACAATGGTCAATGACCATGGTTTATAGTGGTGCATACATGTTCAAATGAGTCAATGACCATGGTTGATACCATTCTTGATAGTGGTGAATGGTGGAACAGAATGGACAATTGATGGTCAACAGTACTTGACAGTGGCAAATACTGGCTAATTGACGGTTATTAAATCACACATGCTTCATGCAAGTATAGGGCAAGACATCTGTTGCAGTAGCACGGCATTGAGCTGTGTAATGCGTTGGTCACACGACTTGAGGAATTGGCTTGGTAAGAGGGCAGGAAGAATGTAGTTCGTGGATCATATCTTGTGTCTGTTTGTTGGTTGGGAATCAGAAACAGCATCAGCCGGTTTGAACACATCAAACCAAACCTTGCTATACCCACAGCCCGTTCTATAGGATTGTAATACCCAGCATCACCACAATCAATGGGAGACAATATGAACATAAGCTACTCCAGAGAAAGTCTCCGAAGTATAGTATGCATATGTATGCATCAAACGTAAAGGAATTGCCGAGGATCATCGTACAGCATTTACTTGCTTCAACAACCAATGTTTGGTCACCATCCAGGATGTACCAACAAGAACAAGACTTACCGCAAAAGTCCATCAAGAACAAATGAACAAGCAAACAACAATTAACAACAAATAAATAGTCCACAACTACCAACCCACAAGGCCAACCAACAACCATCACCTGTCAACGACTCATCGAACAAACAAACCAGCAACAACAACAACAACAACAACAACAACAACAACAGCACAGCAGAAAGAGCCCAGCAGTCAGCATTCAAGATCCAAGAGCAACAATACAGAACCACAAAGCCTACCATTTGATTAGAACACCACTCCTCGTAGCTCCTCAGCAGCTCCCTCTTCAGCAGCGGCCAGAAGCAACCACCACAAAAAAGCACCAACAGCACCCAGCAGGAGCGGTTTTCCGTCGAAATTGCTCCCTTGTCACCTGCATCTACCACGGTCTGAGCCAATTCTTTGGTGTGCCTGGAGCGTGCAGTGGCGAACATGGCATGTTCGCACTAGGTAACCGGCCATGGTTGGTTGTTCATGCTGGGCATTCATGTTTATTCATGTTGGTCATTCATGCTTCCTGGCAGCACTCCTTGTGATAACCCAAACAGAAACGTTCCAGAAACACAAGGCACATCCAGAAATGGTGACCTGATTGGGATCACTGATAGTTTTTAATCCCCAAAGCATGGCCCACATGGTCCCGCTCCAAACAAGCAACTGCAAGTAATTTAGGTCCACAGTAGATCCTGGCCAATCATTTGAGGATCCATTGAAACCGGGAGGTTTAAAATCATTATGCTAAACTAGCTTCAAGCAGGTTACCAGAGAGTAGCAGGAACCATCTCTGCTAAGTCAACCAACCACTTGTTAACAATTGCTAGTGAAAATATAAAAATATTTGAAACCACCAGCCAGTATGTAATGAAGACAAGCAACAACAGTTTAACAAGGCTTGACTTGCTTAACGATGGGATTAGCCACTCGGAGGTGATTGTCTGGGCAGCATTTCCTCAGCCGCCCTTGTACCCTGAAAGCCGAACGGATGAGAACAATCTCACGAGAAACCCGAAGATGACAAGGGCAACAGCGATTCATGATGGTAAATATCCATAGACACTCGGGAATATCTCGACAACAAACTGATCAAATGTGGTGACCTTGTTTCAGCATAAATGATGAACTTGTTCGCATTTACTTATTTGCAACATGGTTATCATTGCTAGCAAAAACCACAATTGTTCGTTGCTTGCAATGATAGAACATGACATAATGCGAATGTTTGGTGACAAAATCATGCAATAGACTATAGCAAAGATCAGACCAACTTACAACGCTACGGTATGGCTTCCCATGCCATAAACTAGAGTTGGTAATAGTTGGTATGGTATTGTCACTATTCTGCAAGCCATACCACACCTATGGTTGTGGGTCAAAATTGGGTGCCCCAAAAACCATTGGTTTATAATAGCTTTGAATTATAAATGGTGATATTTTGGGGGCGGATAATTGTGAGCCACACCGATATGGCCCCACCATACCAACTAACAATGCTTACCAAACTAGTTACAAATGCTGACTAGCAATGCTAACCAACAATACTATGGCTATTGAACATTGTTCAACGATAAATTGCTAACTGCTATACCAGTGTGGTATTATTCAACCATTGTTCAACCATTGCTTCACCATTTACTTATAGACAAACCCATGCCCTGCTATAGCCCTGCTTCTGCCCCGACCAATTCGACCTCGCAATGTAGCCCAAAGCCCAAGCGGCTGCTTCCTGGAGTTTCGAGAAGCCATTGGTGGCACACGATAGGATTGCTGGTATGACACAAGTTGGAGAATAAATCTCTGATTTGTTGATGTAGTCAGATTGGTTACTTACTAAGCTGATTGATAAAAGACATATAAAATGGTGGCTTCTCAAAATAGGGGTATCCCCCAGCTATTATCATTCAATTCAGTTTATTAATCATTTATAGTAAGAAACGAACATTCTGCATGCTTGTAGGATGTACTTATCAGTAACAATTAACAATCAACAGAGAAGATGATTTGTAACCAACAAGTGGCTGTTTGAATGCAACCAATTATGTTTTGACCGACATTTGCTCATCATGACCACCAACATTGAATTACGGTGTCACCAATACGATCTATGACCCACATATTTGTAGCACCAATCAGAAATGGCCAGCTGAGTGTCTTACAGCTAGATTTGTGATCAATGGACCAATGATGGCTATTTATGACCAATACTAACTATTTCCGACCACCCAGGATTGGCTGCTTCTGATAGTCGCAACCAAGGATGGCTTTAGACCAAAGGCGGCTATTCATGACCGGTGACGACTATCTCCCGAAACGACTTCTATGAATGACCAAAACAAAGATTTCTATCAATTGCATATTATTACTGGTTGGTGGTTGAGCCACCCTTATGAAAAATATCAGTCAACCAACCATTTGTTGAGAATTACTAGGGCAAATAAACATGTTTGAAACCACTAACGAGTCTTGATTTAACCAATCCGCCTTCCCAATGGTGGGGAACATAAAAAATGTCAATCAAACCACCAACCAAATCATAATTCATCGCCAGTGATGGCGATGACCAATACAGCCCGTCCAGTTTCCACGTTACGAATCGTAGGTAACCTGCCCCCAGTTGCAATTACAGTAGCTGGTAGAAACAGAACTAGTGGTACCTGGAAGCATATGGTAGATCATTCATGATGGTGACCCACCATGATTCTGGCTGACAACATCTGACAACTACATTGGCAATGGCCATTACCATGGCTAATGACGGGAACATACCATCATTGCTCCGACCAATAGTTGGATGCGCATCTCAACTTAGCAGTTGCATTCAGCATGGTTATAAGGTTGTCAATATAGCCTACCTCATAATTTGGGTAAGTTACCATGGTGAAATTTCAGAATAACATGCCACTACTATCCACATCTAACCATTACTATCCATATTTACACAGGGAACTAATCTCAGCTGCACATCCAGCCGTAGAACGAGCAAAAATGTGAGGCAACTAGGAGCTGGATGACACGGGCTCCCTTAGCAACCAAAAACAAGCCATCAGTAAAGCAACCAACCAACAAATCGGCCAACCAAAATGAAGAAGCACAACCAACCAACCAACCAACCAACCAACCAACCAACCAACCAACTCACTCCAACCAAATGACCAACCAAATCATCAACTCACACCCACCCACCCATCCACAACCAACTGTTGGCCGCCGCCTTCACCGATGGGTCAAACTCTTCCAGGCAATTCACCAGAGCTTCCAAGGCGCCCGAATCCACAACAGCCTCCGGTCGACCAGCCAGTGATGAGTTCTGATGCGCGTTAAGGGCGGCTGGTTGGATGGCTGAGTGATGGCTCGATGATGCTTCCATGATGCGAATTTTTACGGTGAATGATGATGGTTAGTAATGGTTGAGAACCATTATTCAGAAAGGTACTATTCTGATGGTCAATTGTTGTTGATGAATTGAACATCATTTGGGCATCATCGTAATAGAATCATCATCAATCATTGTTTTGTTGCTTAATGATTTATGGTTGTTATTAATGGTTTATGACGCTCTGCTGAGTTCACCCAGTGATCACCGAGCTATGACAATGGCCAGAATGGCCTGCCCGTGGTTTCACCCAACACGAGTGACGAAAGAACAAGCTGGTTTCCTTGTGGAAGAAAAGGGGTGCTTCAGCCAAGCAATCAATAGGCGGTCAACCAGTCATCAAACATTGACAGGTACTGTTGATCCTTGTACTGTTGAAAAATAGGTGGTTGATGTTGCCTGATTTATCCTTGTACTGTTGCTAAACAGTACCATACCTATCACAAAGCGGTCGTGATGATTATTGACGCTAGTGGTGCCATGATTGACTGACAACCCCAGAATCAACATGATATTTACCCGACACCACCAATGCGATCGTTCACCACCAATACCCACTACTACCCACCACCAACCATCATCAATCATGATTTAACCATCACTAACCTCTAATCATGATTGTAAAACCCGATAAGTCTCTATATTAAACACTAACCACCACCAACCATCACTCACCACTAACCATCCTTTCCCTCAGAAAATCCCATGGTTTCTCATTTGGCTGGTGGTTGAACCACCCCGTCATGAAAAATATGCTTGTCAACCAACCATTTGTTAATAACTGGGGAAAATAGTCCAAATGTCAATCAAACCACCAACAAGCTTTGATTCCACCAATCAACCTTCCCAATGGCGGGGTCAATTCCATGGTTTCTCATGCTTTTCCATTCACCATTGTTTTCCCATGTTTTCCCAGATCTTTTCCCTATAACTTTGTTGGTTATTATCCCCCATTAGATGGTTGGAGAACTGCTTTTCCCACGAAAATCCCACCGTTTTCCCTCGCAAAAATCCACCACCGAAGCCACCCGGCGCCCACTGGGCCTGCGCCAGCTGCGGCGAGTGCTTCGACACCGCGCGCAGGACGAAGGCGGCGGCCTGCCCCGCGAGTGGGCGACGCGCGACGGATCCAGTGGCCCGGCGGCGGGGATGCCGCCAGTGGGGTGAGGATTGATGGATGGGGATGTGTTGGTTGAGTTGGTTGAGGTTAGTTAGTTGGGATGAGCTGGTTGATAAATGGGGGGATTTAGTTGAGTGATGAGTTGGTGGATGGTTAGTTGATGGGGATTCGTCGGTGATTGGTTGGTGGACTAGTTGGTTGGTGATTGGTAAGTTGAGTGATGGGGATTTGTTGAGTGATGGGGGATTTGTTGATGGATAACGTAGCCATTTTGGCTCAAGGGCCAAGCAGCCCCCAGGTTTAGGTCGACGCTCAAGCGTCGCAATGACGCGCGCACATGTGGATCTGGGAAAAGTGATGCTTGCTGCTTTGCAGATTTCTATCCGAATAGCAGCTGAGCAACGACACTGTTGAAAGAGGGATCGTAGCCGTGCACTGCCCCAAAAAAGGCTGGCTCGAAGCTTTGACCCACAGTTCTTGAATATTCTTGATCCCCCGCCATTTGGCTAGAACCCTCCTGGTAGGTCCTTAGCTCCTCCTTCAAAGGGCTACAAGGATAGCGCTGGCTCCAAGCAGCTCCTTCCCAACCACCAACTCACCAACCAGCAAGATATCATGATTATCCATTGGCGTCAGTATTTACGATCCTCAGTTTATCCCATGAAGCTGGGGTGTCAATGCCATGAGAAAAAACTGGAAACCAAGCCGGGCCTATAAAGTGGGCACTTCTAAGTAAGGCCAATTCACCCCCGCCAACTGGTAGGAATCACCCCACTCAAGTGAGTTAAAACCAACTTCTATGTGGTTGGGGCACACCTTGTTCAATGAGAGGGCAACCCAACAATAGTGATCTTTCTCAGTTGATATCCAGCAATGTTGAGGGAGATGCAACCCATAATGGGTACACATGGCTGTTGTGCCCAATGGCTGTTTCATTGATGATGAGTGCCACTGCTATTATCGATACGCAACAGTAGGTAGCGTTGTAGTTGTTGGACCCCATGCAATCTTCCGGAAAAAAAACAGCAAAACAAATTGCAGTGTCCACTGTCAACATAGAAATAGTTGGGAATATGATCATGTAAAGAACCGTGGTCGCTGATGATGACAACATTGAAAATGTCATGACACTCTACCCTCTGGCAGCTCCTAACCTTGAAGTTGAACATCACGCCATTTGTTTAATACGCGAACCCAGCTATAAACATTATAAGTATAGTTGATTCTCTACGCAACCAGCTAAGTTTTCCAGAGTGAAATCCACACATTTCTACCCGAGCCGCACCAAGCCAGAAGCCGCGGCCCGCAGAGAAGCAGCGCGCCTTCTTGTAGAACCGGTTCTGCTGAGCCAACGAGTACCTAACGCATGGTACCGTTGACGTTATCAACGTGGCGATGCCAGGGCAACCAGGGATTCGCTGGCCCGGTAATTTGTAAATGCTCAGCATGTCTGCCGCCAATCCGTTGATTCTGGTCTATGTTTACTTTCACTGAATACGCACTTTCTATATATTATATATATATATGTTAATAAAAAATATATAGAAACATACATATGCATCTATAACCGGCATTGACCATATTGACCATCTGGTCGTCGATAATCAACTATAAAAAATAATCAGTTTGTTCTTGCTATCACTGACCATGGTTTACATGATTACTGTAATCTCCGACTTACACGAGTAAGCGTAAAGTGGTGACAACCATCGGCTGTCAAGATTAACCACCATGTAACCATCACTTAACCATCAAACAACCATCATTTCATCATAGATCAGCCATCACCCAGCTGGTCAAAAAGATTCATGATTAATGATGGTTCGTGATCACGCCATCTTTGAAGATTACCAGCTTGGGGCATCACCACGTAACCACGTACGCAACCTGAGGCGCGACCAGCGGCGCACACAAGCTGTGGGAGGATCTCATGTGTCACCACCGACTCGGCCAATTCGTCACTGCAGAAGCGCAAGCGGCCATGTTCGATCATTCCCAAGGGTAGGTGGAGGGGTGCAACAACGGGTCCCGAAACTGGTTAGTAGGGCATTATGATGGTTTTATAGAGGATCATCACCAACAATAATGATCAATATGTTTCTGAAACATATGGTTTTATAGGGGATCATAATGGTTATATAATACTAGGGGAATCATCACCAACAATAATGATGAACTACTAAATGGTATGTGCCAAGACATGACGGGTAACCGTTATGGGCCCCAAAAAAAATATAATTTTAGGAATGGAAACCATTGGTTGACCGGGGGGAACACAATGGCTTGACACCTATTTGCAGAACCAGTTGAACACCAACCCGGGCTTTACTATAGTGAAATACCACTGGAGTGAAAAGCATCATTCTTGTAGCGGATAACACATATTTTGAAGGGTAAAAGCTTGCCTTTTTTCGGATTCAGGGGCCCAACCACCACTTTCCTATATATTTTGCTGTAAGCAAATCCTATGAGCTTACCTTCACTAGCCATGAAGTGAACTGCTACTGATGCATCATTAACAATCAAGTATCATTAGCTATCATGGACCCCTATTCACTGTTGACCATGATTAGAATCCCTTTGCAACTGGGGGCTGGCAGCGCTGAAAACTAATGTACTTGCCCAGGTTACTGCTTTGCTGGTTGTTTGGAATACGAACACTGCGTTCTACATGAAGCAGCTGGGCAATATCCTGATGGAAAACGGGTATAGCCTCGCAGCCGGACAGTATGGCGATATTTGTTTCGCATAGGATCATTCATTGTGCATCCTGCACCTCAAGTGCTGGTCTGTAGGTTTACAAGCTTTAGCGACCAAGCAACTTTTTCTCCACACAGGCGGGACGGGTTCAATCAGTGTCAGGCACAGCAAGTAACATCAAGCAACCAATAACTGGGATAGGAACCAAGAACAGCGGAAGAGCCATCCACAACCAACCCTTCATCCACCCATGCCACCACATGTCACAGGATTTCGATCACATGTGAGCTGCCATGTACTCCCTGCGCCTATAGTTGGCCAAGCGCCCCAGGGCCAGAGCAGCGGATTGCTGAATGGATGCCACGTTGTCCAGCAACAAGGGCCTCGTTTTTCAACAGGCGCAAGGGCGGGACGATCACATGGTCGTTGACTGGACCATGGTTTATGGTGGTTGATGATGGTTAGTCAGGATCGTTGAGAATGATAATGACAATGATAATAATGATAAGGAGAAATGATAAATGATAATGATGGTTCATCATCATCGTTCATGATGATATTGGTTGATTATGATGGCTAGTGATGGTGGTTTAACCTTGATAACAGTGAATATTGCTCGATAATGATGGCCACAAAATGGTTTGTGATGCAAATGATACTGAATAGATGGCTACATGATGGCTCACGGGTAAATCATCGCAACATGATGGTTAATTCATGCTTAATAGATGTCGACATGATGGCCACTAACGGCTAGTGGGCGTTGGTGAAGGTGAAAACTCAGGGTTTCGAGCGGCAGTTCGGTGGCCCGGTACCTCCAACTGTTGGGAGGTCCATTGGGGTCGCCCCATCCCCATGGAGTAAGCCGCGACTTGAGAGTTGGATGAGAACATGATGAATTACTTGGTGTTACATCACGTAACGCAGTGGTGCATGGGGGTTGATAGTGGCTAACATGACTAGTGCTTAAGAGTGGCTAATGAAACAACCAATGCTTGTGAGCTAGTAGTTCTTGATGATCAACATAAAGCTATGGAAGCGAGGTTGAATCATCCATGTGGCCTCGAGTTTAAATGGCGTTGGCCATGCCGTCAACAGGATCTGCAGAAACTCACAAGTCAAAGTGCATTTTGTATAGTGCGCATGTCGAGCAGCAAATGCACAGTTCCTGGAAACGAATACACAACGAAGTTGGGGATGAACCAAGTTTGTATGCCTCTGCTATTCTATATTCCTAATATCATTAACCAACAATCAGCATCCAAAGCATAAATTATTCATCACTAATGACTTCACCCCTATTGACCACAAAGCATTGCCATCCACTCTTACGTTATGAACCATTAACTGACCACCCATGAAGCATCATAAACCATTTATTCACAGTACCAGCATCCACTACGTACCGACCATCATGCACTCCTCACCAGTCTAATCCTTACATGGTGGGCCCCTGGCAGTTGTAAGTTGGGTTAGTTCACCCCTACAACTGGTAGAAATCACCTGAGTTAAGTTACTTATGAACCAACTTATAAGTGGTTGGGGGCGAATCTTGTACAATCAACCATCACAGACTTGCCCGCGCTTGCCCTACTTCCAACCATCATCACTGACAATGACCACCTTGAACTTCAACCATCAGTTAACATCAAGTAACCGTCATTCTGAATCACTAGTCAGTTGAACTACCCCTCCGATCCACCAACCATCGAGTAACCATCACCTTATCATCAATATCATTCTGAAACTAACCATCAACCAACCATCCGAACTACTAACCACCTATAACCATCACTAGCCACCTATAACCACCTACTAACCACCTGCAGCACCCATAACCATCACGGGTTCACAATCCCTGTGGATCGGTTCGCGCATTCTCACCACCCCGGGGACTCGCCTCAACAGGGCCATCACACCTGCCACCGTGCAGCTCAGCGTTGGTGGAGAAGGGTGAGCGAAAACAATGTGATAATGATGGTGATAAAATCCATAATAATCACCAATGTAAAAATAAATATTGTGACAGACCGTAATCACCAATAATATGATAATGATGGTAATCCATAATGGTGAATAGAAACAAATATATTGCCAATAATGGTGATCAATATGTGCTGTTATGGTTATTATGTATAATGATGACTAATGATGGTGATAATATGAGTGACTAATAATGTGCGTGACTAATAATATGAGTGACTGAGAATGACTAATTAATCATAACAATAAGTATGAGTGAATATTAATAATCATAATCATGATGGTATGAGTGATAATGATGGTTTGGTGGTGGTATGATGGTGGGTGATAGTAATAGCTATCATCACTTTTGATATTTATGATGAATGTAATTCCATAATTATTGTCATTATCAGCGATTATAGAACCACAATTATACTAGTAGGTTTGTCGGGCAGCACCCTAGCTCATCCCCTTAACTGCAGCGGTGGAGTAGCTGCCCGCCTGTCCGCCTAGTGTTACACCCGTGGATTGAACCCGGGTCCGGCGACCGAGGGACAATGCAATAGCCACTAGACCTTACCGGCCCTCCAATACCATAATGATTGCTATGAATGATGACACATAATTAACAATAATTATAAGTGACTAACAATGATGGTGACCCTGGTGAACTAATAGTGGTGATGATCGTGGTGAACAACAAACCATGTGTTAGTGATGACTGATAATGGCGATAATGGTGAATGATTCAATAACGGTGATACATAACAATGATTATGAGTTCATCATGACTAACAACGAATTTAATGGATGCGAATGGCTTGTCATTATGTGTTAATGATGGATAATGATAGTTCATTTGAATAACGATGATAATAATGACTAAACATGGTTGAGGTGCTAGTAAATCTTGAGTTCATGACGACTAACAGTGGCAAATGATGATGATCAATTGATGGATGGTTCATAGCTCATGGTTGGCATGATGGTTACGAATGGTTATAGATGATTAATAGTGGTTCAGAATGATGCTTAGCTGGTGATAAGTGATGGCTGATAGTGCTGGGTACTGCTTCAGTACTGCTTCATAATGTTTGATGGCTGCTCAGCATGGTTAGTAATGGAAGAGTTGATGATGTCTCATGGTTGATCATGGCTGATAAAGTGAGGGCTACTGGCGGCTGATCATGGTCAATGTTGCTCAGTAAAGGTTAATCAGAACTTTCACCCAGGATGATAGAAAGCGTTAACAGCGGGACCCCTCTAGAATGTGGCAGCTAAATTGATACCAAGTCATGGTACAAACAACCCACGGGTTGACGTGAGTGTGGAATGACGGATCAATCCACACGCCTATGATTCAACAACCAGGAGCATTGATGATCAAAAAGTGCACTTTCTAACTGGTCCATCCGAACTCTTCATCGTCGACCAGAAACATCATTGACCAGGTTCTTGATTCAACCCCAACCAATCTGAACCAACCTCACCCAACCTTAACCAACCTTAGTCAACTCCGACTCCTTGATTGCCTCAGTCACTTGGCTACCAACCTTGACCAACCCCCGGCGCCTGCATTCTGCAAGGCATCGATGTTTTGAGGGCGAGTTGCCTTGGCGACGACGGCACGCTGCCGCGACTTCGGGGGCGACTGAGCTGGCACGCTGTGGGGTGAACCGAGCTGGCAATGGCGGTTTGAGTTAAATATGATGAATGACAGGTTGAATTTAGTAATTATAAATTTTATAACTTATAACCATGAGTTATCAGATTGAATTCGATTGAAATGGGCAATTTCAAACATTATCACAATGAGTTCACAGATGAAGCATGTTTTATCAATGATGATTCACTATTGGTTCACAACCATTAATGAATCATGATCTTGACAATTAAATTACCGTTTTGATTTGTGAATAAATGCTACTAAATACTGACTTACCACGAGTTCATTCAGCAACATGAAGCAACCAGGTCATGCATTCAACTTTCTATTATGGTCAATAGATGTCAATGATGGATAGACATGTTTACCCAGCTGAAAGATCACGATGTTTTCAGCAGAACCCCCTCGATGTGCTGAAACCCCCAAAGCAAATCCCATACTGCAATGGATATACTAACTAGTTGGTATGATCAGTTGGTACAACTACCATGTGCTTTATGTATCTATGACTTCGTTGACTTATACCTATACTAGTTATATGATAATCTAACCATTAGATACCAATGGGTAACAAACAACTCTAAGTATCCAGCACTTGCTATAATGATACCGGTTGCATTTGATAGCAACTCGTATGATACGTATTGTTGGCACAACTTGTTGTACATCACTGGATTGATTGTTAGATACCAACGGATGCCATTGTACATGTTTGCTACTCCGCTGAAATGATGGTTTCTCAAAGTAGGGGTTCCCAAGATCATCCAATATCAACCATTTACAGTAATAAACAATCCATTTTGGAGGGTTCCCGACTTCGAGAAACCAGCAAATGATTAATCAATTAATACTCATTGTAAACCACTTTGATCATGAATCAATGGACCATCCGGTTTAACCACATGATACCTGTCGGTTCTAATTTGTTCTAATCAATGAACAGTCAACCAGGCACGAATCTCTGGGGCAGCACACCAAATCGGCCACCGTCTGGACAAAGGTCACACGTGCCTGCATCGGTCCCGAAAACTTGAGAAAGTCAGGGAAAAAGCCGGTGGGGTTAATCCAGGTTCCGAAACATATGGTTCTTGACAACCATTCACCACAATGGGCAACCATAATTCACCAGTACTCATCACATTGGATAGTGGCTATTAGCCGGTGTTACTACTAATTCACTGGTTCTTACCATCCATTTGCTATGTGGGCAATGGCTAATGGTTAACAACTAGTTCCTAACCAGTGATTTTGCATGGTTAATGATGTCCTAGCCAGTGATTAACCAGGGTCTATGATTAAGGGCTACGGGTTTGCTATGAACCATTCCATTCCTACCTGGATCCCCCGGGTGAGAGCACAGCCTTTTGGTACTCCTCAAAGACCTGCAGAACTGCTCGACCTTGGGAAGTCACCGAACGAATTGCGCCGCCGTCCGTTGATTCAATGGCGAACAAATATGGCTATGGGTCAATATTAACCAACCAATAATGGGGGATAATAACCAGCCATTTTGAAGGGAAAACAATGGTTAATAATGGGGAACCAGGGGTACAGGATTTTGACCCACAGCCATATCTGCACATGAAAGTAGATCATTTAACATGGTTAGTAGTGGCTAGTAATAGGGATTATAGTGGTGAATAATGGGGATTATAACTGACAATAATGATGGTTAGTGATGGTTAATTAACAAGTGAATGCTTAACATCAATAAATCTGCACATGATAAGATCATTGAACTTGGTGGCATTTAGATCCCTTGCAAAGAGTCTAACGGCTTTAGTGGCGACAAATGGTAAATCAATCATTTCCCAAAAAGCCGAACAAGAGCTAAGGTAGTAGCTGTATTCCACCCATTTAATAGGTAATGCACAGTCCTTTAACCTGCCAGGTAATGATGTAGGTATTATAAATTTAAATGTTATTGATACTGTGCAGTGCAGAACGTATAAGAATAAAACTGACATCATTACACATTTAGTTTCCTAACACAGTTTCACAATTAATGCTATCTAATTCATATCATATGATTCATGATTGAACTTTGTTAGGAAATCAATTTCAATTGCTAACAAAATCAGAGGAACAACGTAGAAAATCATTACTTGTCAGGAAAAAGCTGGTGATTAGACAGTAATTGATTGGGATGAAATACTGAAACGGAACAATGTCGACGTTAACCATTGCGTCTCAATGGATAAGTAAATAAGGTTGATAGGCGAAACAATGGTGACGATATAGAAATGGTAACAAAAAGGCATCGGGAATAGGTGGATCGTGATAATAAAACTGCAGCGGATCATGCTTTCTTCGTGATTGATTTCAAATGGCTCATAATGGCTGCATGATCACGAAATTGGATGAAGTGACAATCGACCTTGGATCCCCTAGTTATAACCATCAATTATGAGAGTCTCCGGTACATTTCCCATCAACCAACCTAGTGATAAGCATAATCCCATTGAAATACCTTATGATGACCATTCGACTGATCACCAACAGCAGGAGTGGTTCAATCCTTTTTGCTGCTAGAGATGCAATTGTGATTCAGAATCAATGATCACTTGCAATAAGAATTGTTGGTAAATAAAGATCTTCAGATTCATGGGGGATCCATGTATGCCCTGATCAGTTTTGCTTCATTGATGCTGGCAAAGGCTTTCAGAGATGATCAATAATCGTGCGGTAATCAATCATAGTTGCCAATGGTCACTAAGAGGGATTTGATATGGGTAATTTCTTGATCGATGCACTTGGTGCTTGCCCAGATTAGGAAAGACCTAGACTAAGCCCAAGCATGATAAGCCTGAATTTGGGAAACGATTTGAAAAGGTCTTCAGTTTACCAAGTTCTCAGCAAAAGAACCCACCTCTATTTTAGTTCCCAGCTGCATATACACACCGCTGGATACCTATATAATATTCCATATGTGTAATTTGCCATGATTCCACATAGACAACTTAGACAACCGTACCTGTATGCCTCATTGACCTCAAGGTACCAAACATGTTCATGACCTCCATCTTTATGGACACAACATGTTTATAGCTTGGCAGCCTGGAACTACGGGCTAGCAGTTGAGCACTTCCACCCAGGCCACCCTGGAGCACCAACGACACAGAATCCCCCACTGGTACAAGGTGGGCGACGGTCACCACGGCTAGAAATGTCGGTTTATAACTAACTTGGCTAGGATGAACTACCACTTACAGGGGTTTAGAACCAAAAGACAATAACTTGACTACAATGAACGACCACTTAGAGGGGTTTCGAACCAAAAGACCACTTAGAACTGCTGGTTTGTTTGCCTACCGACTAGGATTCACTACCAGTTTTAGGGGTTGCACTCAACTGCTGGGGGGCCCCACCTTGTAGGAACCCCCCAGCTACGTCATCTGAGTCTCCGCGCTCATGTTGTGGCGTTCCTTTCTCGGCCACGGTCCCGTCCCACGTGTCACGTTCTTGGCACTGATGCCACACTGAGCCAATATGCGCAGGGCAGTTCAGACTGACTGGCTAAGTTGCCACCATCATGCGTTAAAGGATGGTTTATGATGGTTTGAGGGTTCGTGATCTTTTGCACTGGTTGACTACTTTTGATTCCTAATAATTCATTCATATGATGGTAAATAGCAATTACATTTGATTACCATGAATTGATAAATAATGATTTATTGCGGATATAAATCCCTGCTTGGTTTCGGCTGTGAAGGCTATAACTGTGCTGGAGAGCCGGGGGTAGGTAGACAGTTTGCTTCCACTCATCACGAGCCCCGCATGTTGACCAGCGTGGGTGGTTGTGGTAGGGCTGGGCCACACCAGTCAATTTGTTGCTTCGCCAAATTCACATGTTGATTTGGGGGTTCTCAAGTCATAGTTGGAACCCCAAAGTTATGGTTTGTTTATTACTTTCAAACAATGATTAATATAAAGGATGATTTGGGGGTACCCCTATGACTTGAGAAAAGAAACATTTGTATCCAATAGACGAACTATACTACTTATCAATTTGGATCATTGGCAATTCATCAGCTGGTTGCAAGCTGGCTAATGAACCAAGTAGGCGCTTCTCAAAATAGGGGTACCCCCAAATCATCCATTATTATCCATGTATATCCCCCGTTGTGAGAAACCCCCAATGAATAAGCTGGTTATATCTACCGTACCTGGCAGTGTTCGCTACCCCCACTACTTCCTCACCGCAGTCAGCAGTTTTGGCAGCATTGAAGCAGCACTGCCAGTAGGTTTCGGTTGTTTCCTCAGTCATCCCAGCTGGTACCTACGGTAATACCTACCACTTACATGTGCATCTCCAGCTGGTAACTTCCCCATGGTGAACTCAGGTCTAGCCATCGAAAAGAAGGGTATGATGGCTATATCTCTAATTTCCCTCACTCAAAAAACCTACACTACCAGCATATAGAGATTCTTTGGTGAAGCCTACAAGTTCTATGACTTCCCTACCTGGGAAGCCATGTTTTCCTTGCAGGCTTACTGCTTGAACCTTCACAGCTGAACTGCTTACCTGGGCAGCACCAACTTTTGACGCCGGCGACAGGACACTTTTGGTCACAGGACACCGGCGACCGGTCGCGCAGTTCGCAGGACCGGTCCTGACGCAGCCGTTCATGCGGGCAGCTGGAAGGTGTCGCCAGGAGTCCCAGTGAGCCATACAACAATAAACAATGGGTCATGAAAAATAAAAGCAAGGCAACCAACCATTTGGTCATACAATTGGAAAATACAAATAAAAATAAATCCACCAACCACAAAAAACAATGAGTTTTCGCAACTGCTCATTGCAAATCTGCACAATTTTCCCACGGAACTCACTCGCCGAGCTTCCCTTCCTGGCCTCAATGACCCCAATCTTCTCCTGTGGCAGGTTGATGCTGCCAACACACAGCGAATCACGACGGAAATGTCAAGCAAAAACGGGTGGATGTGCAGCTGAGGTTATAAGTGGGGTATAACTAGCACAACCATGGTGAACTTCGCCCAATAAGGTAGCCACTAATTAACCCCCATAACCATGGTTCAATAACCACTTTTTAAGTGGGGATGCACATCCAAGACTGAGGCTGGACCATTCCCATGGTCCATTAACACCCCGTGCCGCACGGCCGCCTCGGAAGCGTCTCCAGGAGTGAGAAGTCCTGGCGCTGGTGCGCTTAAAGCGCACCGAAAGAAATGTAAGCCACAATAGCAACAACAGGCCTACGTTTTTAGATAGCGACAACAAAAAAAACAACGATCATGCAACGCTAGCTATCACGGCCGTCCAGTGTTGACCAATTCTGATGACTATAATTGCTATCATAATGGCTATCATTCAACTATCATGATGGCTACAAGGTGGGCCCCCAGCAGTTATAAGTTCGGTTATAACCCCTATAACTGGTAGTTAACCCTAGTTAAGTTATAGTTATAAACCAACTTATACATGGTTGGGGGCCCACCTTGTATTATGATTTGTGCTATTCTTGGCCATCAATTGTGCTGCTGTGCTGCGTGACTGGCGGTCCAACTTGGCAGCTGATTTGCAGCTGAGGAATCTCACTATTCCAAGTCCCAACAAACATCGCTATCCTCTTGCCTTCGGATAGTACAGGTCTCATCATGATAAGTAGCTCGTCATCATTGAACATGAGAATTCATGTGCTCATAGATACCCACTTGTATATATATATGCATATATATGTCTATGTATGCATCATAAATTCACAATGTACTTATGGTAATGATGAAAAACTGGGAAGAAACAAATGATTGAAAACACAATGATCAATCCTATTTTTTCTGCGAAGAAAAGAAACTGATGGCAGCCGCGCACCTCTTCCGTCCCAGTGGCCATGGATAGTCATGCCTGGGCAGCGCTGATCGTGGCCAATGGAGCTGGTACTTACTCGGTATGACCGAAGGATGATAGTGGTAACGGTGAGTGAACTCGGGGGGTTGGGCACGGGGGGTTGGGCAAGCAGCTCTGGCGTGCTGATTGTAGATCAGAGAAAACTTCAGGCAAACACGGGAGAACTGGAACATTTTTTTCACCTTGACTGATCGGGGATGGATGACATTGGATGGCCATCGCACATACTGATGCATCGATGGCAAATCTTACTTGAAATGATTGCTTGTGCAAGGCCAACGGGTGGCAAAATACAAGACGTCGGACCAGCTGACAATTTTGACTGCCATGTGGACCCGGGCGATACATCCATCATGACCCAAATACTCCATGTCTGGCATATTTACCTACATTTGGGTCCTTTCATGGTGCGAAATGTGTGTTTCCAAATAGGGGACCCCCCAGTCATCATCCAATCTTAACCATTTATAGTAGTCAACCAACCATTTATTGGGCTCCCAAACCATTGAGAAACCCCCAATGCAGGGTGATACCCCAACCTGGCGACCAGCCATCGTCAGCAGGTGCACGATCAGCGCATCAACTCACCAAACCACCAGCGGTCTGGCGCTCAGAACCAGACCAAGCATCCTCCTCTTCCGACTCCTAGCGTCATCAGCCGAGGAATACTGTGAACCATAGCCATGGATAGCCAATAAGCAATCCATGTCAAGAGTTGAACTACTTGAGCATCAACATATATGTCTGTAAGTCTATACGTACATATTGTGTGTGTGATTTGGTCACATTGATTTCATGGGTGGATCTGCATCTATACCTACATACATATCTACGTTTTAACACCGACAGGAGTTCATTAATTGACACAATCAGCCAGTTTTGCTTGTACTCAGTACTCGTCGACATCAGCTCAGCAGGGATGACTATTACTAGTAGCCATGGATAAGCAAGGCCGCCTACTGCACTCCATCTGGACATCTCCAGTACACACTCAAAAATATGAAGGTTCATCAAAACAGGGGTAACCCCCAATCATCCTTTATCAACCATTTCTGGTACTAAACCCGTCATTTTCTGGGGGAAACTCCTATCTTGAGAAACCACCATCTAGTTGGCATATCCCGTACTATTGTTGGTTATAATCCCCCATCATTAGCCATTAAGCAGCCAGTTACCTATCTTGGGTACCCCGTTACGACTTGAGAAACCACCATATTGGTCTTATTGTTGCTTGTCATCTCCTACGCCACAAGTTAATCCCGTAAAAAGACGATATGATCCCATTTATGACTTGAGAAGCCACCATATGGGTGTTTCTCAAAATAGGGGACCCCCTAAATCATCCTTTACTAGCTATTGACAGCAATAAAGCAACCATTTTTGGGGTCCCAAACCATTGAGAAACCACCATATAGACCCACCATTCCCATCCACCAACCCCATGTCATTCCTATGGGTGCACCTGCTCCAGCATCTCCAGCTGCACCCAGGCCGTGAAGCCGCACAGCAAGGCCCAAATGGCACAGCCCACGCAGGGCCAACGCCATCCTCCAAGGTGGTGCCATGGGTACCATGGCTAGGGCTGATCCGGGAGCCCCATGGGACGAGCAACCTGAAGTTCAGTGGATTTTTAGATGTTTGTTTTGCTTAGATTTTTGTGACTGTTGGTTTGCCTAGCTTCTGGTGATTCTTTGTTCTTGTGATGTTTGATTTGTGTGATGTTTGTTTTTGGTCAGATTACGGTAAAGAGGTTCATGCTGGGCTGATTCTTGTGATGTTTGGTTTGGTTGATTGATGGTTTATGAGCTTTAATTTGATGATGAATGGATGGTTAGTTGATGTTTACTTGACGGTCAGTTGACATTTTTGATGGGATATGGGTTGATCGTGTTTATTGATGGTTAAGCTGATGGTCAATTGATGGTATTTCTTGTTGGTTAGCTGATGGTCTATAATGTCTGGTGATGGTGAATGGTGCTAAACGATGATTAATGATAACTTCATATGGATCTAGATTGCTTGAGAATTCCTAAGCACGGATTGATAGTGAGGGATATTCTCAAAATCAATGGCTCATTGTCTTCAATATTACAGTATCCATATTTGTGAATGTTGATTGATCAATCACAGCAAACAAAAACTTGCCTGGAAACTGATCACTTCCTAGGTTGATTGTAGTATTTCCAGGCAAGTTAGATAGGGAATTCCCTATAAGGTCATCATGATATTTTCATCTGGTGGCTTGAGGTATCGCTTCCAGGTTGGTTTTCAATCACTCCCAATGCTTTGGCCAACTTTGCCCACCGATATCAATCAAACAGTGAAAGTCATGGTCAAGCGGTACTGACCATGGTAAGTTCGTCATTCTGAACCATGACGCACGCAACAGCCACTGTCAATCAAATCGATTGACCACTACTTGGGTGGTTGGTGGTGATTGCAATCTACACCGAAGGTACTAGTCAAAAATCGAGAATCATCCTCAGGCACAAAAGAAACCATGTTCCAAACCCATACTTCACCCCTACTTAACCACTACCTATCCCCTGCTCAACCCCTACTCAACCACTACTTCACCATCAAAGATCCACCCTGGGCCCCCAATCTTCGCTCGCCTGCGGATGGAACTTGCCAATCAGGGCCTTGGAGCCGCAGCTGCACACGCCGGCCATGCCTCCGGTAGCCCCTGGGAACCACCAAAATTTGCATTGATCGGTTGGTCATATGACTATCAATGGTAGTTTCTGACAATAAGGGGAACCTCAAATCATCCTTTATTAAACAATTCTAGGAGTAAAGCAACCCGGCTGCTGGAAGATATGGAAATGGCATGATCTACCATTTGGAAATGGCACTTCCAGCTGCAACTATTGCATCTGCGGAAGTTCTGACAATGGTGGAGGCAGTGACCAATCTCATCATCCGGGTTGCACAAGAGCGCGCATCATTGTTAGTACTTCATTATGATATATATTCATCGCATTAACCGTTACATTCACAATGAACTAACTATCAACTAATCATCAATTCACCACTGTTACTAACCATGATAATCCGTTAATTTTCAAGTGAATATTCAATGGACAATCATTTGATTCTAGCAATGTGCATATAATCGACCATTCATTCACCAGAAACTGAAGCAGTATCTGGGCCATGGGGGATCCACCACAACCGTTGACCGCGACACGACACCGCGTCTCGGGGCCGCGGGCAGATCGCAGTGTCCTGGATATCTTTGCAGGTCACGTGCGCTAAGGCCTGGAGACCATGGCGAGGGGCCCATAGCTGGTGGAATATGAGCGCTTGAATGGTGGGTTGATTAGTAGTGGCGATCAAAAACAGACTACTCAGACTACCGTTGACATCTGCAGGTGGGTTGATTGATAGTTAACCAACCCGGTTCGCTCATCAATGGTTGTTGATCAAGAACGAAGACTACTGTGTTGACTACCTGGTTGATGATTGAAATGTGTAAGCAACCTTGTTGCTTTGAAGATTCCCGTTGACTACTTGGATGTGCACCCCCACTTGGTCAGTGGTCACTAACCATGGTTTCTAGGGGTAAGTTCAGCTACTTGATGGGGCTGGTTTAGCCTTGTCATGAGTGTTTAACCAACCTGCTTCTGATTCACCAGCAGGACGAAGCCAGCTGCGATGTGGCAACCCCTGCGAGCAACCGGCTTACGCAGCAGCCATGAAGGTTGCTACTTATTCCGGGGCATGGGAATGATTTCCTGGTGAGTAGATATCACCATGACCCATCATTAGTAGCAAAACATGCTATGTCGGCTTTTCTTGTGGTAAGTGCATAGTCGGTGATGATGATTAATCACAGCTATGAGATTAATCACCGACTATGAGTGGTTAATGACAGTTAACAATCGTTAGTTGGTGATAGTACGAGGAATAGTTGTTCATGATGTCTTGTCCTGGCTAATGATGAGAAGTCACTCAATAGTGGTTCATACTTGTTAACACTTTCTTTATGCATCTCCGATTTGTGTCGAGATGGTCTTGCTCACGAGCTTCTCCATGCCTCCAAAAAATGAATATTGAAAACCCCATTCTTTTCGGTCACCATGTACAAACACCCCGATAAAGGAGTAGCCTGTGTTGGGTGAGTCAGATTTCTAAACACTCAACAATAACACTAACAAGAAGGAGAACAACAACAACAACAACAACAACAACAACAACAACAACAACAACCGCCACCACCACCACCACCGCCACCACTACCACAACATACTACAAAGTCTGCTATTGCTACTATTACTATTACTCCCATTTCTCCTACTTACTACGATTCTGACTCTCCAGCGCTGGGAGGCCAAACTGACAGCACGATGGGAGCCACCAAGATCCCCTGCGCCCGGCCACTGCTACCGCGGTGCGGTGGCTGGTTGGTGGCAGGAAGTTTGTACAACTTGGGCCCTCAGCAGTTAAAAGTGGATCACAAAGCCCCATAAGTGGGACTTAATCCTAGTCAATTAAGTTGGTTATAAATCAGTTTGTATATAGGTGATGGGGGGCCCACCTTGTAAGAATATGTATGGTCCATTTATGGTTGATTTATCATAGTGACTTCATTTTTCTTGACCTTGCTGGTAGTCTGGGAGCGGTCCTCGCACACTAGCTTGGGCACATAACTAGGATCAAAAAGGTATCTATGGTCCACCCCAAGCAACAAGCCCTTCCATTGGATGACCCAGTCTATGCTTGCAAATGATTTTTTAAGCCAATTGATGAGGAAGAATCAAGGAGGGGGGTTAGTCGGGGTGGATGGCCACTGGTTGCGCCCCCTTGAGATCTATGGCTCGATCCCAGCCAGCCATGTTACCAAAAGGTTAACTACTCGAAAAAGACGCGAAGTCAACCAACAAATGGCGAATTCTAGCTGGAGAACGGTGGTTGATGCTGGTTGATTACTTCTTAATAGATAGATGATTAATAAACCATAATCGATAATTCACCAGCTTGTTAATGGTTATTAATAGGGGGTAATAACCAGCCAGAACGTACTATCAAACTGTGTGAATCACTTGGTTGGTAGATTTAGCCGTTATCATCACTTAATTGACGGATTTAAGCATTACCAACCATTCGAAGAACCACGCACTCACCCTATGTGAAACATATTTGTTTCCCTATCAGAAACTGGCAATGGGTTGAAGAAAAACTGAATGTTCCCCAGATCATACCTCTATAGAAACAACCAAAAACAGGAAAGAAATCCAACACCAACAGGCCACGACTAGTAGTGGTTGATAATGACTGTTTAGAAGCTGGAGTTCATACTAGCAGTGGTTGAGACACCGACAATGAATGGCGAATGGTTCATCCTAGTAGTGGTCGGGTAGTGACTAGTAATTAATGGACGATGATGGTTGACGTTGCAAGGTCAATGTAAGTTCATACTAGACTGGTTGGTGGTTTCAATCCCTAAAAATTGTCAACTAACCATTTGTTCATGATTAGTAGGCAAAACAGTCAATCAAACCACCAACCAGCTATAGCTAACCACATGTTTAACCATAGCTAACCATAGAAAATCCCGACTGCTTGAAACCACCAACCAGTAGTTGTTTGACCATGATTGTTGCTCATTATTCCCTGTTACAAACCACTATTCGTGGTTATAACCCCCATATAAGCCCTTTAAGACCACTATAAAACTCTCTAAAACCCTATAAAACCCTATAAAAACCTAGCAAAAACCCCTATAAACCCACCAGGCAGTAGAAACCCGCCACCAACCACGATGGCACGCCATGGAACGCCATGAGCCGAGTCCCGGACCACTGCTATGGGCCTGCGCGCAGATCTTGCGAACTGATATGCGCAAAGAACTGGTTGGTGGTTTCAACCCCTCTTAATGATTACTATAGAAAATAGAAAGTTGTTTGAAGCCACCTACAATATACATAGATATAAGTAAATGTAAAGAAATATATGCCTATATAAACGTAAAGAAATGTTTATAAACATATTATATGTGTGTATATATATGTGTGTGTGAAGAAATCTATATATATAGATATATATATATATGCACATGTAAAGATATATATTTTTATATGTATACATATACGGTATATGTATATATCTATATCTAAACATCTGGTGACCATATCAAACAATATCAGATATCTTTGTGGATGTGTTTTCTTAATGGTTGGGGATACCCTCAAATCATCAAATATTGATAATTTTTAGTAAGAAAAAAGTAAAATGGGGTTCCCAATATTGAGATACCCATCATATATGCATTCATTTTGTTTACATAGCATCATATATACAACAAAGGCGAGGTGTAAACCACATGGTGTATTAGATTGTCTGGGTAAACCTCAAATTCATACGGCCTAATTGTATGCTGACATCTCTGCGAAAAAATCTGTCTGGTTTCACGTTATCTCCTCAAGAAGTGTGGTTGACCCCAGCAGATGAGGTAGGTCCATAGTTACATGAAGTCACTGCTCGTCTTGGACCCGGTGATTGGACTTTACCCATGTTGATGAAGGTACAATATGGGGCTTTGTGAAAATGGGGGACCCCCAAGTTATAGTTGGTTTATTACTATAGATGGTAAAAAATGAATGATTTTAAGACACAACAATATTGTCATCATGTTTCGCATCGATTGTTTTTTGTTCAGACACACAGCCAGATTTGCTGGTTATCGTCGCATGTCAGCACTGCTAACCATTATCATCAACATCTTTTGCCTACGTTCAACCATTGTTACCATGGCATAGACCAGAACCAACCGCGAAAAAAATCGAACATGTATCAGACTTTCATGAGCAATGCAATGTTGTTTGATCTAAGCATCGTTTCTTCAATAATAGACAGGATGATACAAACAATATGTTGATTACCAAACTGATCTTACATTGCCGAGAGAACCTTTGTTGGCAATGCACGGGGTTCTTATAATTGGGAACCCCAACAATGGTTCGCATACTACTAAATAAAGATCACTAATATTGGATGATTTCGGGGGTTCCCCATTTTGGGAAACCAATAATGTATGATACTACCGATACTACTATCCATAGTATTAACTGTTCGGTGGTTTCAAGCCCTATGAAAAATATTAGTCAACCAACCAGTTGTCAATAATCAATCGTGAAAGTAAAAACATGTTTCAAACCACCAACCAGTCAACCACTAAAATCCCAACACAATATGCAGGTATGCTGTTTCTTACTGCTCCCCCCTCGCACAGCTGCGCAGTCACCTTCTGGCATCGTCGAAGCCGTTCACCGTGGCTGCCAGAAAGACCGGAAGTCCAAACCTGGACGACTGAGAAACTATGAAAGGTCATGAGTTGGTCCATGGTCAAGGTCTGACCCTAGGGGAGTGATTGGTGAATGCTTGACTTATGGTTCTTGATGGTTTATTGGTGGCTAGCTGATAGTGATTATATGATCAATGTCTAATGACACTGCTAAGCGTTCATGATGGTTATATCGTTAATCAATGCTTGAATGCTGGTGAAGTGCAACTTCACGATGTTGATGACAGGGTCGCTACTAGATGTCATTCGATTTCACCAGATTTCACTAGGTTTGTCAGCTGTTAAAAAGGAATTCATTAGGTTTCATTGGCATTTCCTGTAGATTTCACTCGATTTCACCAGATTCCGCATCGTTGCTTCACTGCTTCCCATCGCCCCCGCAGCAACGCGTCAGCAATGTCCCCCTCAACGGTGGGCTTCCCAGCAAAGCGAAGGAGCCCGAGATGTTCAGCCCCAACAAACCTGCCGTGGCCTGTAACCAAGACCTGACACCGGCGCCACAGCTGCGGCCGCGCTGGGAAACTCGCGGAGTAGCGAGTTGGAAATGTGTGGTGAGTGAATGCACTTCATGCGCTCGTATTTCATGATGATTTCGAAAAAAAAATAAATGGTTGGTTGATCATGGTTCATGATCAAAAGCAATTGGTGGTACATTCCTTGTTCACGATGATTGATGATGGTTTGCTGGTGGCCACTATGGGACAGAAGGGGTCACGGACTTAGCGATGATTTACGATAAGGACAATGACCCCCACGAATGGTTGATCGTAGTTGATGGATGTTAATGACGAATCATGGTTGACGGAAGGTGAATCATGGTTAAACAATTGTCCATAATGACTGATCAGAAAAGCCAATCATTAATGATGGTTCACTCTGAGGGATAATAGCCCACAAGAATAGGGGACATGATAGTTCAATAAAGCTTAGATAATAGCTTTGCCATTGATGTGAACAGAAGCAAAGCTTCTCCACACCAGTCAGTTATGTCATATGTATGTAACAATCAGTGGAGACCAACATAGTCATGTCAACCGCATTGGTAACGTATGTTGGTGCGCAACCATGATCAACCTATGTTGGTTGCATATGGTTATACAAGCCATTGTCAGCCAACATTAGCCACGATCGGCTGTTGTATGTTCATCTACCACTTCTGGTTGGTGGTTGAACCACCCCCCTGAAAAATATGCTTGTCAACACTAACCAAGTCTGGGTCAATATGGAGGAAAAAGAACATGTCAATCAGACCACCAACTAGTAGTCGTTCAACCATTGTTGTTGGTATTATCCCCTATCAATCCTATTATCAACCACTGTGAACCCCTGGAAATTCCATGGGAAATACCTTTTTGAATGTATCTTCGAAGAAGGTATGGACATGTCGACCATTCCTCTGTCATGAGCCCACCCCGGATCACCAGGAAAGGGGGCCTGATGCAACCATGGACATGAGTCGATGGTGATGCGGTGGTTTCTCAAAATGGGGGTAGGCCAAAACATGGATGGTGTATTGCTACTTAAAGGATTGGTATTCCTAATAATGTAACAATAATTAGGATTAATTAAGATTAGTAAATGGTTTCATCCTTGTATTGCAAAAAATTGTTAATTAAACACTGATGAATCAGGGGTACACCTGTTTTTGAGAAACCACCATATAGTCGCATAGCATATTAACCAACTTATAATCCAGTGTTGGTATATCCCCCATTTTTGTTGGTTATTGGTCATTATCCCTTATTATTAACCCTTACATTTCCTTCGAAAACCCCCATTTAAGCCAGATATAATTGCAATCCCCTCAAAATGGGGGTAATTGTCCCTTTCATTGCAATCCCCGAAAAACCAGAGGTTCCTACTCTGTAGCCCTATGAACCAATCAACTTCTCCTCCTCCTCCGAAAAAGTCACGCGGCTGCCCGAGGAGCTCATTGTCCTTGGGCAGAAAGGGCGTACGCAGACCCGCACGGGCAATCAGCACCCCGACCTTGGATGCGACCAGTGACCAGGCCAGCCCTGAAAGTGGTGGGGTGAGTTCACCCCCCTGAGCTGCTAGGAATCATCCAACCTTGAGTGAGTCACCAACTTATGAACGGTGAATAATGGTGAATATAGTGGTTAATGATGTTGAATAAGCTCACCTGGTTAGTGGTGATTAATAATGGTGAATTGATTGTTTTTATAATGATTTTTTTTGGCTGATGGTTAAAATGCTTGGTGAATGACCACGATTCATGCTTTTCAAACATGCCTGGTTGGTGGTTGACCCCTATGAAAAATATTCGCCAACCAACCAATCATGTGTAAATACATTTGGGAAAATGAAAACTGTCAATCAAACCACTACCAATCATAGTTGCTTAACCATCATTGTTGAATTGTTGGTTATCATCCCCTACTATTATTCACAAGTTAATCCTCTATGAGGTCACCAGCCAGTTTCCGGTGAAGATTTGTTCTCTGTGATGTTGACCCAGGAATGCTTACTACTAGTGAATCAACCATTAAACTATGGATATCCATGGTTAATTATGTTTGATAATGGTGAACAATGATCGATAGTGGCTAATGATATTTTAACCCAGGATTAATAATGGCTAACAATAGAAACTGATGATCTACACTGGTTACATATAATCATTGTCAGTATTGGTGAATCATAGTTGATAGGTAATGTCAACCCAGGAAGAGGCTAAATTCCATGTTTATAGTGCTTAAATGTCGTTAAGTTATAGGGTTGTAACCATTGGTTTATAAAAGGATAGTAGCCAACGGCACAGGTCAACCCTAGGTTTATTGCTTGGGGGGGGTTCTATTTCAATAGGAAACCAAGGCTTTTAAGGGATACCCCCTATTGATCAAGCAAACAAATCGTGGTTGATCCCAAGTCCCGGCGCGCAATCTGACAATCGATGGCCGTTCCCTATCGTGGATCGTCACCTTTCTGACTGGTCGTGGCTCCAATGGATGGTTGGGATCATCCCCTCTTTGATGTTTCGGAACCTCATCATAGAGGGCCCCAACAAAGGATGGTCTGTTAGCAAACATGATTCATAGTGGATGGTTTGGGGGTACCCCTTTTTTCAAGAAACCAACGTGCAATCATCAAAATGATGTATGATGAAACATCACTATGCATAGATGGAAATCATGGACAGTCAAAATCCATGGGTCATCACTATAGATCATCACCATACTCAGCATTTCTTCGCACGATTGAAAATCCATCTATACAATTTTGTCATATGATATTGATAGTTAACAACCAATCAAGCAGTTAGTCTGATGGTTTAAAAGTCATCCAAAGGACTCAGCTAGCTTTTGCTCCACTGATCAAGCTATTAATCGTGGGTGACACTGCTTGAATAGTTGCAGATAAGTCTTCAACACGGGATAGTTTTCCAACAACAGTGTTTCCATTCTTGCTGGGGATCCTGTTGTCTTCAGCTCAAACCAACGAATCACACCAATCGCTCTGGGGGTACCACATTGACACAGCTGGCGTAAAACCAACATATTGCAGCTGTGAATTGGTGCCCACCTTCTCCTCCCATGCTACTGGTACCATTTCTGGCGCGCAGGTCGCTCCTGTCCTCCCCCGTACTAATCCGGGATAGCGGGATCCCAAAAGCTGGCCAAACCATGGGAATTCAAAGGTTTCTCAAAACAGGGTAACCTCCGAATCATCCAATAATAAGCCTTATAAATACTAATTCACTATGAATTTTGGGCTACGGCTTGAGAAACCACCGTTTGGCTGTGGGTCAGTTCACCCTCAGTCCCCCTGGTTCCCCTAGCATTAGCCATTGTTTTCCCTGTCGTTGTTGCTTATTCTCCCCCCTTACTGATGGTTAGACCCATCGCCATTTCATCACAGCTCTGCTCCTTTGTTAACCCGTCCTCGACCCGCTGTTCTCGCGCTTAACTCGAGCGAAGCATCAAGGCTTGGCTAAACTGGGCCGCCCCCCCATTGGGGGGCAGCGTTTGAGGCACCCGACGCTGGCGAATGGTTTGTGACAGTGAACCCAGTGAACCCAGCCCTCCCCAAGGCCCGGTGAGTCTCCAGCGATAGGCCGGTGCTAACCACGCTAGTGACTTAATGAGTTTCAGAATGTCTCACCGATGATTCTTGGCAACTCTCCCCTGTTTCACAAGAGTTTCTGGTTTTGATTGGTTCAAAATGTATACTTGTATACCAACCAAGCACTTTCAGTTTGGCCATTCCCGTTGTGTTGATCTTCGCCCCGCCAGGTCTGTCTCAAGCGCGGACTACCCAGAACCCCATGACTAAACGGCGAGCGCCCAAAGCCCGTTGAGGAGCGAAGAAACGACACGTGGTTGACTCTTTAAACGACAAGTGGTGCTCAACAGGTGAATGTGACCAAATCAGTGGTTTTTATGATACATAGATAAACATGCGGTTTTTATGATACATAGATAAACATGTGGTTTTTATGATACATAGATATACCTGTGCAAATATAAATGTAAAAAATCATGTTTGCATAAATAAATATATATTATATGCATTTATGAATATATATATATATATACAAATATGCTACACCCCCTCCACGATCGGTGTTTACATGCTCTGGTCAAGTGGTCAAGTCTTCCTGCGGATGTCCAGGGTCCCATACACATATCTGTGTGTTTAGATGGATGAATGTACACATTTACATATTGATACATATCAATATTATGTGTATTTGTGTGATTCTTACAGTTTTTGCTTTCATGTAGTTTTTCTGAAAGCAAGTATAGACAGATATGTGTTCACTTTTGGATATATAAATGTCTATATTATGAACATACATGGATTGAACATCATATCTTCTCGTTGCTTTGTAGGGCATCTCAATGTGTACAGTGTACCCAAGCAAAGGTCGTTCTTGTGAAACCCAAGGGTTCGACTGGACCTTGAAAATGCCCGTGACCCCACTTGTGAGTTACAAGTGAGGACGACTGCAAATGACGGGGATGACTGATCCAAATATACACATACTGGTTGTTGGTTACCCCTTTGAAAAATACTACAGTAGACAACCAACCCTTGGCCAATACGGGGGAAAAACAACAAATGCTGAAAACCACCAACCCTATGTGTATATAAAATAAATGTATATATAAATATATACAATAAAAAAATAAAAAATATAGAAAATTACTTCACTTCGAGTGATCCCCACCATGTCATTTCAACACCGCTTGTTGACTCCACTTTTGTCTGACATTCTCTCCGACATTTAGAATGACATTCTTTCTGACATTCTCTCCGACATATCTTCTGACATTCTTTCTGGCATATCTTCTGACATTCTCTCTGGCATACCTTTTGACATTCTTTCTGACATCCTTTCTAGCACATCTTCTGACGTTCTTTCTGACAACTTTCTACTCGGACATTCTTTCTGGCATATCTTTTGACATTCTCTCTGACATATCTTCTGTCATTCTTTCTGACATCTCTTCTGGCATTCTTTCTGACATATCTTTTGAAATTCTCTCTGGCATTCTTTCTGACATATCTTTTGACATTCTCTCTGACATCTCCTCTGACATTCTTTCTGACATGTCTTCTGACGTATCTTCTGACATCTCCTCTGCCAGTCTTTCTGGCATATCTTTTGACATTCTTTCTGACATCTCTTTTGGCATTTCTTCTGACATTCTATCCTGACATCTCTTCTGACATTCTTTCTGACATTTCTTTTGACATTCTCTCTGACATTCTTTCTGGCATATCTTTTGACATTCTGTCTGGCATCTCTTCTGACATTTTTTCTGACATTTCTTCTGGCATATCTTTTGACTTTTTTTCTGACATCTCTTCTGACATTCCTTCTGACATTCTATCCTGACATTTCTTTTGACAGTCTCTGTGACATATCTTCTGGCATTCTTTCTGACATGTCTTCTGACATATCTTCTGACAGTCTCTGTGACATTCTTTCTGGCATATCTTTTGACATTCTTTCTGACAATTCTTCTGACATTCTTTCTGACATATCTTCTGGCATTCTTTCTGACATATCTTCTGACATTCTCTCTGACATTCTTTTTGGCATATCTTTTGACATGCTTTCTGGCATCTCTTCTCACATTCTTTCCGACATCTCTTCTGATTCTGACAATCTATCCTGACATTTCTTTTGACATTCTCTCTGACATATCTTTTGACATTCTTTCCGACATATCTTCTCACATTTCTTCTGACATTCTATCCTGACATTTCTTTTGACATTCTTTCTGACATATCTTCTGACATTCTCTCTGACATTCTTTCTGGCATATCTTTTGACATTCTGTCTGGCATCTCTTCTGACATTTCTTCTGACATTCTATCCTGACATTTCTTTTCACATTCTATCTGTTATTCTTTCTGACATCTCTTCTGACATTCTTTCTGACATATCTTCTGACATTCTCTCTGACATTCTTTCTGGCATATCTTTTGACATTCTTTCTGACATCTCTTCTGACATTTCTTCTGACATTCTATCCTGACACTTTCTGACGTTCTTTCCTCGCGGTTGAGGTCCGGCAGCGACCACTGGGCGTGGATGGTCGTGGTTGAGGTCCGGCAGAGGCCGAT
>VSDK01012002.1:76917-89328 GCA_009767595.1 Symbiodinium kawagutii
GGATGGTCGTGGCTGAGGTCCGGCAGCGACCACTAGTCGTGCATGGTCGTGGTTGAGGTCCGGCGGAGAAGGAGGAGGAGGAGGACGAGGAGAAGGAGAAGGAGTCAGCTCTGATAAAATCTAGCAACCCTCACCTGACAGGTGGGGAATGAAAAAAATATATAAATACAAATATCAATATAAATATGTATATATACCAATATGTAAATATATATCAACATATATCCATATATGTATATGTAAGAACACAGACCTACTGTAGTGCAATGTCAAGCCCCCGCTGTTCGGAGTTCACGACTGGTTGGTCAGAGACTTCATGGTAGTTTCCTCCGCATAGATCATCATAAGCTCAGCTAGCCGCTATAGCCCATCATGATCACCAAACAACCACCATCGTTGTTCATTGTTGCCTGCCCCATCAACACCATTTTCAGTCATTATTAGCCAGGGCCAGCATTGTTCCTTGATCAGCCATCATCAACCATTTTTGACCCTTGTCAACAGTTCGCAGCAACTAAACACCATTCTTAGACCTGTTAAACCGTTCTCAGCCCTTATGACCTACTCTTAACCACTAATTATTGTCAACTGTACTCAACCACAATCAACCATTATCCATGATTGCTTGTTCACTAATAACGACTACTCATTGCCTGCTGAAATGTGACTCAGCTTGCGGGCCAACCAGCGTCCCCCAAAAACCCCAGGCCACCATCACTCGACCTCCAAACCCTAGAAAGTGTTCTTCACGGTCACGATGGCGCATCAACTATCATCCTATAACCGACCAACCAACGAACCGACCAATAACCACACCAGCAATCCACTAACCAACCAATACTGATGACTCTTGTTCACTGTTCGGTATGATTCGCGTGCGCAACCACTGGTTCGCTTCAGTCCGCTTGGGCCGAGTTTTCACAGCGCGGCCAACCGCCTTTGGCGGTGGCGGAACGCCATGCGCCGCAGCAGTTAAGTACTTAAGGAAGATCTAAGGCTGCTAGTGGCGATACCCCCTGGGGATAATTCACCATCAACCATTGTCAATCCGAATTTTGACTCATCTGACCACTATCCTTGACAAATGCTACATTTATATAGATTCTTGTCAAATTGCAAAACGAGTCTCACCGGGGGACCACCGCCTTGTGGGAGCAATAATCGCCAAAGAAGCCAAACCAGCAAGGCAAATAAGAATAGAGCCAAGGTCTCGGTCTAGGGACTGGAGTCAAACTCCACCAGTGCACCATGAGCCTGTCTTTCAATCTGTCCACTACGCAATCTTCACACATATGACATGCGTACATGATAAAGACACATCATTATCAATCTTTCCATCCATCTATCTACCATCGATCTGTCTTTTAGCTATCTACGCACACGCGTATGTACCCCTACACCCTGGGACAAGAAAGGAATGTGGTCCAAAAAATTAAAAGTCGCTGTTGAACTGGTCTGATCCAGGATGGCGAAAATATAAAGGCTATGTGCAACCTCAAAAACACTCTGGGCGAAAATATCATGAAATGGGAAGCCTTCAAAAATTAAAATATCCTGGAAATCCTGAGTGAAACCTTAAACAATACGTGAAAAATCCTCTCTAATCCCAAAATGTCTATGCGATAAGAAATGCAAAAATGTCCGACGCGATAACGAAGTCAGCTACCTATGCGGCTACATTTTCGCGTCATGAACTCGGTCGCCGGCTGGTTGACTGGTTGGTTGTTAGGGACATGAGTCTAGCGAGAGCCAGGCTGCTGGGGCGAGAGAGAGAGAGAGAGAGAGATTCCATAGATGCAATTGATCTGTAAAGATGTGTGCAGATCAGGTGGTTTGTCATGGGTAATCACCTGTTAACCATTCATAATGGTTGATAATAGGGGATAATCAGGTGGTCAACAGATCTTGATAACATTTTCTGCCATATCAGCTTGATACAGGTTGATAATCCAGAAAATCGCCAACAATGGTGGTTAGTAATCAACAAAAATAGGGATATACCCGCTATATGGTGGTTGCTCAGAATAGGCGACCCCCCGAATCATCCAACAGCAGCCATTCATAGTAACAAACCAACAATTTTGGAAGGTTCTCTATTTTGAGAGACACACATGTATGCCATTGTGGATGCACTTGTGGATGCACATGTGGATGAGATGTTGTTTAAAATGCAATTGGACATGATATTTTCATCTGCTGGCTGCTGGCCAGCCCAAAAGTGTATATGTATTTTTGTATAGGTGTATATAAATGTGCCAACAAATGCGTGGAATGTGTGTGTGCATGTGTAAACACACTGTATGGATGAGAGCTTTTGTACATGTGACATATCATGCATGTCTATATACATATGTAAATATATATATATATAAATATACTTATATATTTAAAAACATACATTTATATATATATATTTACATATGTAAATATAAATATAAATATATATATATATATTTATAAATATATATATATATATATATATATTCATTTACATACAAACACCTCCACAAACACATATGGGTGTTTCTCAAAATTGGGGACCCCCCAAAGCATCCAATAGTAATCATGTGTAGCAAGGAATAAACGGTCCATCTTTGGGCCCCCCCTGTTTTTCAGAAACCCCCCATATCGCTTATGCAAATAAAAATATACTATAATCAAATTATAAACAATATGTGTGTGTACATGCATAGCTTCTCCATGCTCCTATTTTTTGGTGGTAGAAAATGCTATACTCCAAAACCTGCTGGTTGGATCTCTGCAAAAATGCGACGCCGCGAAGCATCCAACGAATCGATCGTGGTCCATTCGAACCGCAGATGGCCCGTCGCTGGGATCATGGGACCTGGGTCACCCTTTGTTGTTGGCTATGAGTCAATCGAACATTCTTACTTGGATGTGCAGATGGGGTTATAACCATGGTTAGAAGCCCCATAAGGTAGCGTGTAAACCCTAGAAACCATGGGAATTGTGACCACGTACTAAATGGGGCTGCACATCCAAGTATCCTTCCACCATCACAAAGACCGCCTGCTAGTTGGCAAGTTGAATCCGGTGCCGGTCCATATTTCTAGACCCATTTCATTTGGCCAGCGGCTCTTGAGCTACCTATGGCAAATCAAGCATACTATGATCAATATAGGGGTTGTAATTTATTGTAATGGTACAAGGTGGGCCCCCAACCATCTATAAGTTGGTTTATAAATAACTTAACTTAGCCAGGGTTAACTACCAGTTATAGGGGTTATAACCCAACTTATAACTGCTGGCGGCCCACCTTGTAGATCCATATATACGTAACTCCCATGATTGCATGGTAAATCACCAGCAAAAGTCGTAATGGATTCTAGCTGCTGGATCTATCATCAAGCAACCATGCTTTCGTTGTGGGTCAAGACCTTGTACCCGCCTGGTGTACCATCAGTAACCATTGTACTCCATACAGGGTTGTTGGTTATTCATGCAAAATGTTGACCCACAGCCATTTAAGCATACTATGATCCACTGTTACTAAACTCGCGACGCTGAGACACCACAACTCGTAAGCCTTGTAGATTTTTTCTATATCTCCTGTACTTCTTTCCGCACTTCTTAAATGACTCACCATCACTCGCCGTAACCCGATCTAACCATTATCAGCGATTCTTAACAACTTTGACCATTATCGATCATTAATCAGCTGTTGTCAACCAATCATTAACTATTCATGCCAACCCTGGACTAGTACACCCCTGGCTGATTAGTAGGGGTATCCCAAAGGTGAACGGGTTTCCTATAAAAACGGTACCTCTCCAAATAATAAACCTATGGAAATCAACGATTATTGTTGGCTATTCTCCCTGTAGAAACGAATAGTTACATCCTATAGTTTAACCACTATAAACTCTATAAACAAATGAACATTAGCTTCACCCGGGGTTCACATTTAAAACCAACCAGCGAGTAAAAGAAATGAACATCTCAAGCATGACCATTACCAATTATCAATAATGTAATCCTTCTATTTCAATCCTTGGTTGAAATTATCCCCTGAACATAATATCTTAAACTCTGGTTGGTTTGACGTTTATTCGCAACGATTACCCTTCCTAATGAACCCAACCATTAATTACCAATTATCTATGAGCAACCATTTCACCAACCATTTCACCATGTGACCATTCATTACCAACCATTTATTTGGCTATGGGTCAATATTAACATATTAACCAACCAACTCATGGGGAAGCATGGTTACTGATGGGGGAACCACTCAGACAGGGTTTTGACCCACAGCCATTTCAACCATTAAGCCTTTCTCATCACGGTGCCTCCCCTTGGCGCCCGGTCCCATGGCACGCAGACGCGTCCGGTCCCATCTGCAGGTGGCCCATGTCCCCACCTCCGCGAAGCGGGGCGCTTGGTGCTGGGGCGATGGGACCCCTGCGGTGAAGGAACCTGGAAGCGGTTGAAATCACTGGTTGGTGGCTTCAACCATTGCAATGCGACCGGTAGATCCTTTACACCTGGCACATGTGCATTCAGGGTTGGCCACATGAATGGAGAACAAATGAAACGAACAAAATTCTACAAGTGGCTTCAACCCCTGTGAAAAATATGCTTGTCCACCAAGCAATCATTTGTAAACACAAGGGAAAATGAAAAATGTTCGTTCGAAACCACAATCCAAATCATGGTGATCATCATCTCTGGTAGGAAAACCAGCTATTTCAATGGTGGATCTTCCACTTGCAGGTTAGTTTACCAGGGCGCATCCCTGATAAGTCCCCGTTTGAGGAGGAAAACTTCAGCTTGGACTTTGCGATTTGGTCTTGGCAGGTCTTTAAACAGCCAACTTCATGTTTGATGATGATGGTCCACGTTGATTTTCCTCAGAATCAACTGGTTGAGGGATGATGGTAGGTACTATTGGTACTAATTCTGAAGATGGTGGGTACTATTAGTACTGCTGGGTACTAATTGGTGCTAGTCACTCAACCCAATGATACTCACGGCTACTATTGGTACTGGTGGGTGCTATTGGGCGTGACTGACGCTTCATGATGGCTTCATGGGGAGATCACTACCTGCTCAATCATATTTAATAAGCTTATTAATTGATGGTGGCGGATGGATGCAAATTGTGGTTCACGATGACTAGTAATCACTACGGGAAATGAGCAAATGGAGCCGTGGTTCATATACTAGTTGATAATGGTTGACAATGATTAAACAATGGTTGTTATGGGGCAGTCGTTGACAATGGTTGACAATGCTTGACAATGGCTGACAATGATTTACAATGGTTCCACAAGCATAGGAGTGAATCGCCAGCCATTACAGCAAATCTCAAAATATTGATTGTTCTTAATTAGTGTCGCTCAGGAACTGGTTAGTATGGTGGTAGTAGTACATTGGTTCAAATGCAATGGTAAATTGTAAATGAAACGTTGGTAAAAACCATTGCTTTGGCTCGCAATTGGCTAGTAACTAAATTGGTTCTCAGCCACAATAAAGAGTCGTGACAGTAGATTGAAGCAAGATGTTGATGTTCAAAAAAAATGACAGTCTACAAACATAACCAAATGAAGGACTTTATGCTGCCATACAATCATCACATAACCACCACATAACCATCACATAACCACAGTGTCAACCATGTAAAGCACTACCCAACCACCCAACCATCACGTTGACACATGATCAACTCATCAACATCCTACCCATCCACCCTTGCGCTTGCGCACCCTCCAACCATGGCAGCCACCACCGGCACTAGCGCCTCAGTCCATCAGCCACTCCACGGTCTCGTTGCTGTCCAGGGCTTGCCGGTAGGGCCCATAGTCCTCGGGAATCTCCTCCACTCGGAACTCCGCCATGGTCACCTGGGGGCGATCGGTAGGATCCCACAGGCACCGGTGAAGGCGGTAACGATGAAGCCATGTTGGTAGGAGATGGGAGTGGAACCTTAGCCATGGTTATACCCTGAGCCATGGTTACTTAGCTATATGAATAGATATACTTAGTTGCATAATGTTGTACATAGGGGTTGGTTATAGGGCTTGAAACATGACTTCAAGCCATGGAGTTATACCGGATGTAGCTGGTCAAGCCATGATCAGTAGCTGGGGGTTCAGCCACCGGCCACGGGTGCAACTCAGCATGGTTGTATCCTAGTTATATCCCCAGCTGCACGTCCCGGGAACGCCGGCTGAGCCATCATGATAGCCAGCATCATTCACCATTCATGAACCATCAACCAGCAACTAACCACCTAGTAACCATAAACCATCGTCAAGCACCAAAAAATACCATCAATATGAATCAATCATCACTCACCATCTTCGAAGAACCAGCATCACCAGTATTTCAGGCTGAATCGACTCTGGCTTGGCTGAATCGATGCTGGGGAGGATTGTTGATCCCAATAGCCCCGAGCTTCAGCGATAGCAACTCCACCGCTGGCATCGTCAGAGTTAATTCTCCCACCGTTGACAGTGGTACCGTCGCGCCCGTTGACAGCTGCCACAACGAAATGCGGAAACTCACCACAAGGGGACACGCAACTGCACGTCAAAAGGGACCAGGTACATTGTCAAAAACAACAAGCCGCCAAGTTTTATTTGAAAAAAAAACAAGCTGCCACTTCGAATGATTGAGCAGCTTGTTGCTAGCCCCTTGCAGCCAGCTTAGTTGTAGTTGGCCCCCGCCACCACAGTGCGCGTGCGGGCCAGGCACCGTGTCGCCACAGGTCCGTCGGCCGTCTTTCTCCCATGCGGCCTGCAGGGTCACTGCGATCTGGAGCTTGAAGTGATCATATGTATTATATATTGATGAACCAAAGTCATATAATGAACCATGAGACCCATTGGTTTTCCCGCGTCGTGATGAACCATGAGAACAACAATGGTTCATAATTTGATGGTTATACATGGGCATGTGCTAAGCCATGGGGTAACCGTTATAACCCACCAAAAAATATTAAAAAAACGATGATTTTACCAACGGAAACCATTGGCTGACTGGGGGTACCACTGGCACATACTCATCTAACAAGCCTCAGCTGACAGCTGGGAATGCATTTAGTGAAAAATATCAATGAGAATAGTTCTTGGTTGGTCAAGGTCTTGCCAATATCACCATATCACTGGAATATCTATTCACGAACTATGTGGCTTCTCGCACAGCAAAAACATGCTCGTACTCGAGGATATCTGTTTCTACTAACACATTCTCCTGAACACAAGAAAAAATACATCATCTGAATGTGGACTTTTCGAATCAGGTTCCCCGAATTGTCCGAAATAAAACAGCATCACCGAGCATGTTCCCACATCGTGGTTTCTCAAGACATAGGGGTAGCCCCAAATCATCGTCTTTTGAGCCTTTGTAGTGATAAACTCCGACCATCATATTTGCATCATTTCTGATTGTTAACTTATCATTTCCTATTATCAACTATTGTTAAATTGTTAACCGATAATAAATACACCAACCACAATACTCAGAAGAAAGCACCATACAGCCATTATAAATGAACTAGAATCCCTTAGAACAACCATACTAAACCCAGCATTTTTTGGGAGCTCCCAACGCCTTGAGAAATTGCCGCCATGGTCCCAGGAATTCCGTTCCACGGTGCGTCCCAGCGGGTGCCTCACAGAACTTGGCCTTGTCGTAGCCTACGGAGCTGCCCGATGCATGGTGGTGGCAACGGGTTGTGTTAGGGTTTTGAAAGGGAAAATAAGATCTTTACAGGGGAATATAGCAGTTGATAGGGATTTCAGTGGTGAATAATAGGGATGATAGTGGTTAATAATGGGACTATCTTGTTGTTTGGGATTATAATTATAGTGGTTAATAATAGGGGATAATAACCAACAATAAGACCGATATGGTGGTTTCTCAAGTCATGGGGTATTCCCTAAATGATTGGTTGATTGCTATAAATGGTTCATATGTAGGATTATTTGGGAAACCCCTATTCTGAGAAACAACAAAATAAGTTATCAGAATGGGTAAACGCATGAAGGTTCATTAACTAATAAATAATGGTTAAACCATTCTTATTACTGCTGATAACAATCAAAAACTAGAAGAATTGTTTGGGGTTAATTAGATGTTATTAGCACTTTTTTTAAAGCCGTTCTTACTGGATGGTTACTATTATGATTGCTTGGACATATTATTTTGCGATGACTACATTGAAACTAATAAACCTTGTCAACTATCGTAGCCATTCTGAACGATTGTAGGCCATAGTTATTCACAGCAATTAACCATCGTTGGCCATGACAAACCAAGCGTCACGATTGTTTTACCGTTGTTGTCAATTTATCAGCTTATGAAACATCAACGGCCATGATTTGTGGTACCTGCTTTGGTCACTCTTGTTGTCATTGATGTGTTTGCTTTTCGTGGAATTGCAGTCATTGGCTTGCTGTCTTTGTTGTTTTCTCCTGCTATGGTGATGTTGCGGCTATCATGTGTGCTGCTGTTGTTGTTGTTGTTGTTGTTGTTGTTGTTGTTGTTGTTGTCCTTGTTCTCAGTTTTACTGTTGCTGTTGTTCTTCCTCTGTTTGTGGTCGTTGACATCGATGGTGCTGCTACTGTTGCTGCCATTGTATTTGTTGTGATCAACGTTGAGGGTACTTGTTGCGACGTTCGCAATGTGTTGTCTTGCTGTTGCTGATCTGGTTGCTGTTCTTCTCATTGCGATTTAAGTAGTTACTAAAGTTTTTGTTCCTGTCGTTGCTGGGTTCTTACCTTTGGCCTTGCCCAAAATCCGATTCCCGACCCTCTCAATACCAACAGCTGGCATCCGCTGTCGCGCCTGAACCGTCCAACCACATCATGCCCTCATCCTGCCAGTAACTGATGACCTCGGACAGCATGCGGAGGTGGTCACGAAGCTATTTGAGGCTACCAGTGATGGTGAGAGATGCTGACTACGACTGGTGACTAGTGATGGTTCAATGATCATTGATATTACTTCATGCTTCATGATTCTTGATGCGAAATAGTTTGTCAAGCATCTTGTTCGAACCCTCCTTGTAGCTCCTGGCACTCCTCCCCCGTAAGCTCTTTACAGGGCGGCCTGCACTGGGTAGCCAGGGCTCGTCATCGCCCCATCAACCAACCCAAATTACCACAGCGATCTACCGCTGGGGAGTCTACCCTCTGCTAGGTTGATCTGGAAGCATCTGGAAGCTAAGACATAACCTGTCTTAAAAGGTAAACCAGATGAGTTTACCAGAGCTCTACCACAGAGTTAACCAGAGTTAGTGAGTTCTTACCAGTTGTAAAAAGTGGGATTGTCCATTTCCAGGTGAGTTGCCAGTCTGACAACTTCATCCCTGTTTCCTTCACTATGGCGGCGAAACATCCAGATCGTGGGCACTTGTGAAGAAGTATGCTGAGATGGTGATTCCTCATCAGCAGTGCGACCAGTCGCAAGCAAAAGGTGAGAATGGACTACAAAAGCAGGAACGCATCTTGTACTGCTCCGCTGTCGCCACCACGCTGTGGATCGCCCCAGGTAACGACTGACCCATCGACCAAGATGGCAGCAAAGGCATACTTTGTGGCTTGAACTTGTTGCACATTCCTCAGCTGATCTCGCACTGCAGAGCTGTTACCACCGTAGTCTGGAAGGCCCCAGGTAACCACTGACCCGTCGCCCAAGATGGCAGCAAAGGCGCCAGCTGTGGGCTGAACTTGCTGTACGTTCCTCAGCTGGTCTTGAACTGCAGAGCTGTTACCACCCCAATCTGGACGGCCCCAGGTAACCACTGACCTGTCGCCCAAGATGGCAGCGAAGGCATCTTGTGTGGCCTGCACTTGTTGCACGTTCCTGAGCTGATCTTGAACTGCAGAGCTGTCACCACCAAAATCTGGACGGCCCCAGGTAACCACTGACCCGTCGGCCAAGATGGCAGCAAAGGCACGATAGGAGGCCTGGACTTGTTGCACGTTCCTGAGCTGATCTTGCACTGCAGAGCTGTCACCACCAAAATCTGGACGGCCCCAGGTGACCACTGACCCATCGCCCAGGATGGCAGCAAAAGCGCTGCCTGTGGCCTGAACTTGTTGCACGTTCCTCAGCTGATCTTGAACTGCAGAGCTGTCACCACCCCAATCTGGACGGCCCCAGGTAACCACTGACCCATCGCCCAGGATGGCAGCAAAAGCCCTGCCTGTGGCCTGAACTTGCTGCACGTTCCTGAGCTGATCTTGGACTGCAGAGCTGTCACCACCAAAACTTGGATGGCCCCAGGTAACCACTGACCCGTCGCCTAAGATGGCAGCAAAGGCATCTTGTGCGGCCTGCACTTGTTGCACGTTCCTAAGCTGATCTTGGACTTCACTGCTGTCGCCACCAAAATGTGAATCGCCCCAGGTAACGACCGCCCCATCGCCCAAGATGGCAGCAAAGGCACGGCCTGAGGCCTGAACTTGTTGCACGTTCCTGAGCCCATCTTGCACTGCAGAAGCGTCACCACCAAACCAGGGAAGGCCCCAAGTCACTATCCTATCACCTCCGCAGCACCACATTGCAAAAGCCTCGTTTGTTGCTGTTACTTTTGGTTGATGCACAACTGCTGTGAAGTGATCCCCATCTTGAATGCTTGAAGCTTCCAAAGAGTCGGTGAGGTCGGGCAGCACATGCCCCTTTTCAGTTGCAAGCTTGAGGAAATTCTGTCTGAAAAAGTCTGGGCCTGCAGTTTCAAGTCCTTCACAGTGGAAAGGCGTGGAAGTGACAACATTTCACTCCGGCCACTGGGAAGCGACACGGTAACTTGAAGCATTCAGAGCTGGATGGGCTAAATACGACTCACTCTACATTCAAATTGCTAGCCGCTTGAGCCACTGCACCACGTGCGACCCCCTCTTCTCGGACTTTCAATTCTGTGCTTTCAGTCACAGGCTAAGCAGTATGAGACTGAAAGGCATCAGAAATTAGTTAATGTGTTCTCAATAGTGTTCTGAAGCATGTTTAATTTCAATAGTGTTTGATGATGCTTGATAAAGGCTAATCCTGGTTACCAATGGGGGCTGCATACCTGGCAAACTCGGATGAGCCACGATCAAACCATCGTTAAGAACTTCTATCGGTTGTGGAAATTATCCATGGCTATAGTGGGCATGAACGTCTACCATGAACGATTCAACAAATATGTTCCGTCAATATCCACCAATCCCCAAACAAAAATCTACCACAAAATATCCATTAATCATCAATACATACCATCTCCAATAATCTACCAGCTAGAAAACGTGGCCAAAAACTGCGCCTGTCCTAGCTCTAAAATCTCCGACCCCCAGCTCGCTCCGTTAGAAACCTGACAGCTGGCAGGGTGTGCCACCAAGGTGCGAGGGTCATGCCTTTGTTCATGGGCTTCGACAGGCTGTGCATCATGCTGCCGAACTTCTCCGTGGACGCGTGGAGTCGACAATGTCCCTGGGTCAAAAAGACCTCAGCCAGGCGACACCGAAAGGAAGCGCTGCCGACGCTGGGAGACTGCGATACCGGGGACCGCGAGTAGTGGTGATGTTACAAGGCTTTAGAACCAACAATAAGTGGTTTATTATAGGGATTACATGGGATTACTTACAATGTGGCTTTAGAACCAAGAAGTGCTTAGAAAATAGGGATTACATGGGATTACTTACAATGTTCAAAAGGTTCAATGAGGGATTCATCACCAAGGATAAGACGAGCATGGGTCTCAAGCCATGCCGGGAACCCCAAAGTTAGGCTCGGTTTATTTCTGTAAATAAGTAATGATTAATGATGCTCACTGGGGGTATCTTTAGGAATTGAGAAACCACCCTGGGTTACACGACCTGGTCAACGCTCCCCTAGTAGCGTGGAAAATCATGGAAAGTCCACGATAGAAAGAGCTGGGTTGCCGCCTCCAAAGAATGCTGCCTCTTGCTGTGGCTGCGACGTTGATCTACCAAAGAGTAACTAGTTAGTGTGAGATGATTTGGGACTAGCCGTATTTTGAGAAACACCAAAGTGAGGATGAGCATCCGGTTCGTAATAACGACAACCGGTTCGTTGCAAAGGGAGTACTTCACAATGCTTAAAGGATCTCAGAAGTCATGCAGCCTTGTCATCAACAGTCAGTGCATTGTGTGGATTACAAGGTGGGTCGCCGACACTGCGATTCCTTGGGTGAGTTCACCCCCTATAGTTGGTAGGAATTAACCGAGTTGATGAAGTTATTTCTAAACCAAGAGCTCTAAGTGGTGGCTGGTCCCGGTCACTTGTAACCATTGGAACCGTTGTTAACGACTTTTCACCATCAATTCACCACTCTAAACCCTAGTGAAGTTGCTTACAAAGCCAGTTGGTCATCAAATCCAGCGACGAAACCATCATCTGATCATCCCAAGAGTCGCAGCTGGAGTCGCGGCCATGATAGCA
>VSDK01012002.1:89338-136842 GCA_009767595.1 Symbiodinium kawagutii
AGGAATGGCAACAGCTGGATTCTCAGTCCCTGGGTCACCTCACTTTAGCCTCAAAGCTTGCTGTGGTGAAGCACTGGTAGGTTGCAGCTTCGTCCCAGGGGCAGGTTGGTGGTGAAGAGTTGCTGGCAGTCCCTAACCTGCAAGCGGAAAATCACCAGTTTTATAACCATCATTAGCTGCATTGGTTAATTAATCACCATTAACTAAACACTAGTTCATTAATTTACCCAACTAGGTCAAACAACTATCAATAGTTGATCTTCTACTTGCAGGTTACTGCCGCAGTGTATCTTCCAGCGCTTGAACTTGCCCAGTACCCGGTGAAACCAGGGTTAACTGCAGCTCTCGCCGAGCAACGTTGATAGCCTTCAGCCTCCACTCATCCTGGCAGGAGGACAAGAAAATTGCTGCGACAGCGTTCTGATCATCAACCAATCTTTGTGCTCACCGTCAACAACCACTGAAATACAATCACTACCTGCCATGAGGAACCACGCACCATTTAAAGGTGATGAGTTCGCACATGGCTCTGTACCCCTGGTTCCCCTATCATTCACCATTGTTTTCCCTATAGTTTTGTTGGTTATTAACCCCCATTAGTTGGTTGGTTAACTGCTTGACCCATAGCCACATCATGTCACCGCGAACGGTGGTCCTCTTGCACCTCGAAATCAAAGGCTGCGTCGAAGGGCTGGTCCGTATCCTCGGCGGCGCTGTTCGTTATTGACGAACGACGCAAATGGGAGACCCACATGGTGGTTTCTTAAAATAGGGAACCCTTAAAGATTATATAGTTGATTTATTACTAATTAATAATGCTTAATAATGGATGATTTGGCGGTACCCATATTTTGAGAAACACCCACATTAATGATGGTTGATCAGTGTTTAACTATGATTAATAATGGGTATAATGGGTATTCAAGGTAGATCCACATTGACAATGGTTGATCCACATTGAGAATGGTTGATCCACATGGGGGGTTCCTAAAATGGGGAAACCACCAAAATTGCATGCTTTGTTGCTATAAATGGTAAATAAGCTGGATGATTTAGGGGTACTATCTTGAGAAACCACCACATGGATACTGGTTCATTGGTGGTTGATCATCTTTAATGATGGCTATCAATGGAAAGCACTGGGGTTTGACATCTTTGTGGCAATAGAGCCCTATATTTGGTGATATATCATCAGCTATTTGGGACAAAACTGGGGACGGTTATTCAGTGCTGTATCTACCATTACCTCGTAAGTGTTCGGCCTTAGGAAGCCCCAAAAAATGGCTTGGGACCCAAGCATGGCCGAACAAGACCCCATGAACACGGCAACACCATCTATAATCTATACCCTCTGGTGAACTAACATGGCAATGGAAAATCCACCATTTGTTCGGAAAACCCTGGGAAATCATCCCTTTATGTTGGATTTTACATTGCCATGCTCGTTCACCGGAGTGTAATCAACACACGCTATAACCACGCTATAACCAACCGATCGACCAGGCGCCCGGCCAAGTTGCGATGCACTTGGCTCCAGGGCCGTACTCCTCCGGCGACCAATCCCGTGGACCCAGCCACTGCTTGCCGTTGGAGGTATACCCAGCACCACCGCAACCCACCTGGACACAGGGCGAGCCTATGGTTGTTGTTTGCTTGGTGGATTGATCTTCATCACGGTGTAGGTAACATGAATTACACGTCGTCGTTTTGTGTCAATGCGACATCCACCATTTAGGTTGATCATTGATTCAACCATTTCTGTTAGTTGATGAAAACCATTTGTCACAATCATTACTCTCGTTCAACACAAAGGTTTCGCGAGTGTAAACAGGCTAATCTTCACACTCACTGATTGGGGGTTTCTCAAGTCATACCCCTAAATCATCCAGCTTGTAGACTATTTATAGTAACATACCATCTTTTTTGCTTTCCCTATTCTAAGAAATCACCAATTGGCTTTGGGTCAAAACCCTTAGTCCCCCTGGTTCCCCCATCATGAACCATTGTTCTCCCTATAGTTTTGTTGGTCACCCCCATGATTGGTTGGCCACTATTGACCCCTAGCCAATTGATTAGTATGTGTCACTAACTCATCAACCATTGAGTCGGACAAATGGCAGTGGGTCAAAACCCCGTACCCTTGGTTCCCCACCATTAACCATTGTTTTCCCTGTTATTGTTGGTGGAAATCCCCCATAAGTTGGTTGGTTAATATTGACCCATCGCCAAATCATCAATTTCGCTCCTCTCAGACCCGGCCGGAAAATGTCGGCACTTGTGATGTCGCCAGGATCTTCCCAGAGGAAGGGGGGTCACAACTCACAGATTTGGCTATGGGTCAATATTGACCAACCAACTCATGGGGGACGATAATCAACGACAGTAGTGGAAAAAAAATGGTAACTGATGGGGGAACCAGGGGTACAGGGTTTTGACCCACAGCCATTTGAGTCACTTGTACACATCAGATTTGAGACACCCTATCCACTACTTGAATCTGTGATTAACCGAGTCCTAACAGTCGCGTCAACATTGACCAGAAATCAGTTGAATCGCCAGCTTGATGTTTAGCTTGCTTGCTTCAATGCCGGTCAATTGATGGCGAATTGGTGGATATATGATGGTTCATTGATGGCTAGTTGCTGTTTAAATGGTGGTCAGTTCATGGCTTATTGATTCTTGGTCGTGAGAAAATCATGTCGTGAATTTGGAACCAGAACGAATCATGTAGAAACAAGAGTTGGCGATTTCTGGGACTGCGTATTCAGCCACAAGAATGTCAATGATTGACTTATGGTCACTATCAATGGGTGTATTGGCTACAATTTACAGACCATGTTTTACCTCCTTATGACAAGCAACCGCCCAATTCCGCAAAGGTCTTCACCCAAAAAGATGCTTTCGCTTGGTTGAAACCTGGTTGATGATTAATCAAGTAAAACCCTATGTTAACCTATGGTTACCCTATGGTTTCGATGATCTCACGGTAAACTACCAGGGTTATGCCATGTTGCCAATGCTCGTCCCCCGAAAAAGACCTGGTTTCTGCGTCAGATTCAAAGATCAACCATTTTTAGCAGCTGCACCATTAGGTGATCAGCCACTAAGAAACAACGAACCGCTTCCACAAATTAACCATTGATAAATCAGGCACCACAAAAATCAACCACTAATCAACCACTAATTAGCCACTCATCAACGACTAACCACAGAAATCCGCGACCAATTAATCAACCACTAATTCATCCACCAATCAACCACTGACTAACCATTAACCATTGATGAAACATTCATCAACCACTACTAAACCACGAATTCACCACTTCTCCTCACCTCAACATGATCTCCAACAGCGACCCTCTCCAAGGCTTTCAGCCAGCCCCACCGGGTCTGCCCCAGGTCTCCGGTGCCGCGCCTTTGGGTCTGCTGGGGTCTTCCCATCGTGCAAGGTGAGGTGCCAGGCCCGGTTCTTGGAAGCGAATCGTGGAGATAGGTAGCTGATCATGTTGGTTGTATGATAGTTAGTCAGCAATGCAGTCATACAACTGACATGATCAACTAACTAACTAACTCTCATACAACCAACATGATCAGTACCAACATGATCAGCTACCTATCTATATGATAGTAAGTGACTTATAGTCAGTTCCTTCTAATCAGTGATGATATTATTGAGCTACCAAGTAGCTCAAAGTGATACTTATGAGAGTTACAATCATGTATATCAAGTTACAATCATGATAGTTACAAACTATTTGCATTGATAATTAGTAGTAATCAAGTGATTGGTAGTTACTTTTGATCAGTTAATAGATGTTAGTTGGTTAACTAACTGTGATCATGTTGGCTATTAGTAGTTGATAGTAATGATCGGTAGTGATAGTTGCTAGCTATGATAGTTCATAGATGTTAATAGATGTTAATATGATAGTTACTAACTATGCTAGTTACTTATGATCAGTAATGATCTATTAGTAGTTGATAGTTAAATGATTGATGAGTACTTGATAGCTGATCAATAGATGTTTAAAGTAATAGATGTTTATAGTAATTGATAGTTATGTTGGCTATTAGTAATTTGTAGTTAAGTGATTGATAGTCAAGTGATTGATAGTTGAGTGGTTAAGCAATTCATGGTTACTGCAAGTAATTCATAGCTAAGTAATGATGGTTACGGACTTGGTAGTTAAGTAACTGATGTTTAAGTGATTGACAGTTGAGTAATGATGGTTATACTGGTGTTGGGTGAGACATATGGCCTATAATGTCATAGGACTTACCCAGAATTAATAGTTGATTTGAGGTCAAAATGATGGTACCAGAAAAATGTACGGTGATGGTCTTCAATATGATGGTGAAATGATGTTATTTTCGATGGTTCATGATGGTTAATTGATGGGCAATTGATGGTTCATTACGGTGAAGAGTTGTCAATTAAAATGGTTAGTGATAGTTAATGACCAACAAAAAGCTCACAATGGTATGTGGTACATTTCCTTGATATTGATTAATTAATGACATGATTTGATGATTTCTTGCTCATTAGTTGATGATTGGATGAATTATGCTTCGTGATGGTTGACATACCAGCGCATGTACCCTGAATGCTGGTGATATCCCGTGATTATGGTCGACCACGCTTCAGCTTGAAGATTCATCTGCGCAAGTGGTTAAACAGGAGGATGGCTGGCGGCTGCAAGTCAATAGTAAGTGGCAACTGACCATGGTTATAGGAGTCATAAGCCCCTTGTAAGGTTACCTGATATAACTGGGATAGAACCATGGGCTACCCTACAGGGTGCAGCTAGAGATGGCTATATCCTTATATAGCCTATGACATTTGATTGTTTCGTAGTGAAAATTTTGTAAGAGCAGCTTACATACAGTAACCAAATTCCAAAACCATTCTTAAGGACGATGATTCACCATTTTCTGCAGGTAAATGGTTCTTAAGCTGTGACTCATGGTGCTGGTAAAAAAAGGCGACACCTTAATTGTTTACAAATTTGTCACCATTTTTCAGGTAAAACTGCTATTTCTGGTGGTAAACCAGCTATTTCTCCGACAAATTCTCCAACCATCCAACCCTTGGACCACCATTGCATCTCCCTGACCGGTCGGCCGACGACTCACCCGCCGTGCCCCCGAAACGCGACACGGCACATTGGCTTCCATGAGGTCGATCTCGGCACCTCGGTGCCCAAGGAGTTATCAACGAGTATGTGATACTACTATTGGCTACTAACTACTACTATAGCTAACTAGTAGTATAGTTACTAGTAGTTACTAGTAGATATCACTATTAGTAGTGGTTACTGGTAGTTACTCATACTAATAGTCTAATAGTCATAACTTACTTGTCAGTTACCAGTTGACAACTTATAGCTTTCTAACAGTTACTCATGGTTACTTGTACTACTATTACTTACTGATTATCGTTGTATTGTTCATACTATCCTTCATACTATCGTTCGCACTGTTAGTTGTCAATACTGGTTACTAGTAGTCTGAACAACAGCCAGAATTATCAACTATTAGTAACTGATAATCAATTCCAATCAACTACTATTACTTAATAACGACTAGAACTGACAGTCAGCTACTAGTAGCTACTGATTAACACCTAGTAGCTACTGATCTTCTAGGTATCAGTGACCATTTGATTGTCAGTCAAAGCATGTTAGAAGTGATTCACTATCAGTAGGTACTGATTATTAACTACTATGACTACTTCAGTCACTCTCAATGACCAACCAGGCAGTAGTAACCACTGGCAAAACCATCTAGACGATGTGGATATGATGAAGTTGGCTCTGTTGGAAACTGGTCTCTTATCAACTAGGGTGGTATGAATTGTGAACCAGCTATCAACTCACCATGATGGAAGATCTACATAGCTAGGTATACTACCATGGCTGGTGAACGGGCACTCCCCACTTTCGGCCTGGCCTCCCAACCACCGGCGGAGCTAGCAAGCAGCTCCAGCCAACCAAGCATTTAGCCATGATCTCACCATCATTGACCATACATGGCTCACTAACCATCGTCATGAACCCTTATTGATGGTTCATCAATCAAATAATCAGGTCTTAACCGTAAATGAATCATCAACTATCCATAAATTAACCCTTGTTGATCATCATTCAATCAGCAATTAACCACCATCATGATGAACCATCATTAAGCACCGTTAACCCACCATTAACCCCTATTGATCATATCATTAATAATCATTAACCATCCCATGAACAGAGAAATTAAATCATCCAAACAACCTGCTTTCAGTTGATCCCACTTTGGTTGCTGATGCTTATGGCTTCAACATGCTTGGCCCTCAACCAATCAACCAACCAACCAACCATCCATCTATCCATCCACCCATCCATCCAAAGAACGGCCAACCAATTGTTGGGCTTAAAGGCTTAGATTCTCAAAATATGGTCAGCCGGTGGCACATTCACTATCCAAGGACATCCTCCACCACTCGACTGATCCAGCTACACTGGACATCGCACACGCTCATTGCATCGCAGTAATAATCGCTGCAGCCACCCACCTCCCATCGGTGCGGAGCATGCGACCACCGGTTGTACTACCAAGGAACTTCTGTAGGAGTGGCTGGTGGTGATGCTTCTAGTGCTCCTTGTTGGATACATAGGATGGTTGATGATTGTTGAATGATGGTTGAGAAGGCTTAATGATGGTCGATGATGGAAACAGAAATAGTGAGTGATCCTTGTTGATGATACCGGTGTGAAACGACGGCGAACGAGGGCTAATAACGCTTGGCTGTCGCAAATATTGGTGGATTGGCTGGTGAGACTTTACTATGCGGGGTATATCCATGAGCTCTGGAAACAAACTGCAAGGAAGAAGGCTTGGTATAACAGCGATATACCCACCAAGAACCAGTCCCGCCAAACCACAACCACATCTTCCCACATCTGCTTATCCACCAACTCCAACATAAGAGTGTTTTATGACTACAGACCTTCCGGATTCCATATCGATGCGTCGTGTTGACTGTCAACCCCGAGTGTCAACAAGCCTATGAATTGGTATCAACCATCATTCAATACAGGAAAAATATAATTTCGATTCAATTTGCATGCCTACTGTTCAGCGAATTCACCACCATGTTTACATCATGCTTGCATTCCTCTGCACCAGTGTTCGCCATCATGTTGTGCACCATTGTTCACGACAATGAAGTCCCATTATCAACTATGGCAGACCATTTTCTAACGTTGACCACTGAATTGGTGGTTCACAAGCTGCATTAAGCACCATTTTCCCAGCATTTAACCATCCATAACCCCACCAGTGATCCCATTGTTTCAAGCTACACCACAAGGCCTGCCACAGCCGTCGGTGCCACAGCGAGCCCAGTGCCTCTTCAGAATATGCCATGGACACGAGGTACAGAGCAGCATTGCATCCACATCCCACCTGGAGCGAAGCTCAGATGGTGCACTGCGCCGGCGAGCCGCTCTGTGGTCACCAGCTGCGAATGGTTTCTACGACTGAAGATGATCATCGCACAGCTGGTAACTGGTGAATGTCACCATGCGAATTCTACGCTTTTTGTGGGTTATACCAGTGATAAATAGGTCACAAACCATGGTTACCTTCACCCCTGACTAGCCGTGGGATGATCATTCAAGTAGGGTTTCGTTTAGCTTCCTTGGTGCAACTAACCATGGTGAAGTAACCCCAGCTGCACATCCAAGCACAAGGTGAGCCCCCAACAAGCAGCCGCTGGTTCTAGGGTAACTACCAGGCAAATGGTAGATATTACCATAGTTCAATGGCGAATCTTGACCAACTTGTAGCTGGGGGGGCTGGGAGGGCTGGGGGTCAATATTAGCCTCAAGAACGGAACCAAATACTACCGTGCTGGGGTCGATATTAGGCTCAAGATACCTTAAGAACAGGAGTACATACTACCTTAGTCCTTAGTCAATTGTTAACCGTTATTGGGTGGCTCAATAACCACAGCCATATGTTGGGCTGATGGCTTCTTAAGCGTAAAGCTTTGGTCATTAGACCAAGGTAACGGGTTGATGGCAAAGCAGGATTCAGCAAGGGAGTGCTGAACAGTTGGAGCCCGGCTTCATGCCTAGAAGGTGGGCCCCTGGCAGTTATAGTCGTTGGGTTCTAACCCCTATAAATGGTACGAATCACCCCAGTTAAGTTACTTATGAACCAACTAAGCAAAGTGGTTGGGGGCCCACCTTGTAGAAACTGTTAATTGTAACATTCACAGCTACTGGATTGAAAGGTCTAACTATGGGAGTGCTGGTGAATGTACACTTAGACCTTGACAGTTCGAAGTGATAATAGGATGGGACGTCACGGCATGAACCAGCAGTTCAAAAACAATGGACCCAAACTATACGCTCTTAAGGGATTCTAAGCCGACTAATTATGATCATCGACCATGATCATCCATTCTCAACTATAGCACCACTACTGTTTCCGGATTCGTCAACATGGGAGCTTCTTCAAATAGGGGTCAAATAGGGGTACCCCTAGATCATCCAGTTGATTAAACATCTATGAGTGATAAACCAACCATGGCAAATTATGATTGATGTTGATATCCCCTTTTGCTTGTAATCCTGCTATGATGAACCATTGTTTAGCATTTAAACCAGCCATATTTTTGAAGCTTTGTCGCATATTTATCATCTCCTATTATGAACCACTATAATCCCCTTAAAACCATATGTATATATATAAGTATATATGAATAATTTTCATATTTTTATATATGTACAAATATGTAATATATATATATATGTTTTTTCATATTTATCTACATATATAGCCCCTTACAAGTGGGACAACAAACCATGGTTTCCGTCATGGCTAGGTCGAAACAACCATATCTTCACCTGACCTGCGAGGCGATCTGAGCCACGCAAAGTCTTCCCGCTGCCCCGCTGACCCCTTGGACCACCGTGATGTGCAACCGGTGACCAAGTCATTCCAACCCCAAGATGGGACATGAGATGACGTGAGTATATTTATGTATATTTTATATGGTTTAATTGATTTTATTTGATATTTATAGATCTAAAATGACCGTATATGACTATGATTTGACATGGTTAACCGCCATTCAACACCCAGTGCCGCGAAACTTCTGTGACTCGTTTGTGGTCACTCATTGCTGCATGGTTGTGACATGGTGCGATCATGCGCGTTTGGCATACTCTTGCACGAGACTGAACTCGACAGTTTGCATCTGTTTGGACTGATTGTCTGAACACCAAAGCCAAAGACATTCAAGTATGTTCCAATACTACAAGAGCTGGACTTGAACTGCAGAGCTGTCACCACCAGAACCTGGATCGCCCCAGGCAACCACTGACCCGTCACCAAAAATGGCAGCAAAGGCAGCTTTTGTGGCTTGAACTTGTTGCACCTTCCTGAGCTTATCTTGCACTGCAGTGCTGTCCCCACCAAATTCTGGATGGCCCCAGGTAACCACTGACCCGTCGCCCAAGATGGCAGCAAATGCACCGCCTGTGCCCTGAACTTGTTGCACATTCCTGAGCCGATGATGAACTTCAGAATTGTCACCACCAAATGTTGGATCGCCCCAGGTAACCACTGACCCGTCGTCCAAAATGGCAGCAAAGGCCCGGTAAGCGGCCTGAACTTGCTGCACGTTCCTGAGCTGACCTTGCACTGCAGAACTATCACCACCAAAATTTGGATGGCCCCAGGTAACCACTGACCCGTCACCCAAGATGGCAGTAAAGGCAGCTTTTGTGGATTGAACTTGTTGCACCTTCCTGAGCTTATCTTGCACTGCAGAGCTGTCACCACCATGCTGTGGAACGCCCCAGGTAACCACAGACCCGTCTCCTAAGATGGCAGCAAAAGAGAAATTTGTGGCCTCCAATTGTTGCACGTTTGTAAGCTGGTCTTGAACTGCAGAGCTGTCACCACCAAAATCTGGATCACCCCAGGTAACTACTGACCGATCGCACAAAATGGCTGCAAAAGCGCGGGACGTGCCCTGTACTTGTTGAACGATCCTAAGCTGATCTTGGACCGAACTGCTGTCGCCAACATCTTCTTGATTGCCCCAGGTAACCACTGACCCGTCGCCCAAGATGGCAGCAAAGGCATCACATGTGGCTTGAATTTGCTGCACATTCCTGAGCTGCTCTTGAACTGCAGAGCTGTCACCGCCATCATCTGGATCTCCCCAGGTAACTACTGACCCATCGCCCAAGATGGCTGCAAACGCATCACATGTGGCTTGAATTTGTTGCACATTCCTGAGCTGCTCTTGAACTGCAGAGCTTTCACCACCGTAATCTGGATCGCCCCAAGTCACGACCCTATTACCTCCACAGCACCACATTGCAAAAGCCCTGTCTGTTGCGGCTACTTGTGGTTGTTGCACAACTGCCGTGAATTGATCTCCATCTTGAATGGCTGAAGCTTCCCAAGAGTCCGTGAGGTCGGTCAGTGCGTTTCCCGCTTCTGTGGCAAGCTTGAGGAACCCCTGTCCGAACGACTTCTGGGCCAGCACTTTCAAGTCTCTCACAGTGGCAAAGGGTGGCAGTTTTAGCGTTTCACTCCGGCCACTTGGAAGGGATACAGTAACTTGAAACATTCGGAGCTGGATGTGCAAAGTCCGAATCAAGCTCTCTATTCACATCATCTTTTGAGCCACTGCGACCACAAATGCGATCACAAACGTCCCTAGCAATTTTGGGTTGAACTACATAAAGCACCGAGACTGGCACTTAAAGCAGAAGATCAGCATATGAAAGACAAACTGACACTGGTAATACAGTGGTTTCAACCCCTATGATGAATATTAGCCAACCAACCGGACACTTGTCTCATAGGGCACCAGCCAGAGCACAAGGCGCACCTGTAGTCAACCAACCAACCATTGGTTAGTTAATACTAGAGCTGGGGGTAATAAAGAATGTCAATCAAACCACCAACCAGGACACTTTTGGATGATTTTGTGGGCCAGCGAGCTTTCCACCATGTTGTCTTGGGCTGGAGTGACAAGGTCCCGAGGCACTCAGTCGCTATTGCTGATGGGAGGTATGCAGTGGCAGCATGGCATTGGGCACAGACTCTCGCGTAGACAGCTTCGGCCAAAACATCCACTGGTGTTGACCCAACTGCTCATCAACTTTGGTCACAGAAGTAGCTGCCAGTGTCACCAGGAGAAGGGCAGGTAAAGAATTTCTGGTCGGGTCTGTTGCTTTCAGCCAAGGTGCCTGATGTCACTTATCATGCCATGCTGATATCCTTTCAGGCAATCTTCAAGTCTTGGGAGGCAGTCAGTGGCAAGTCATTGTTGCCACGGACCCATCTTGCTAAGACGACATCGCTGAATTTCGTGGGAGCTGGGTGTATTGCAAAGGGTTTTATATTGCGTCCCTCAATACGCTACCAGTCCGAAACAATGCATGCAACAGCACCGCATACTCGCAAAATTCCAAATCGCAGTACATACCGCCGATGACGGTAGAGAAAAAGGGAGCATTTCATATTTCACTTCACAAGCGAGATCGAGCTTTAGCACGTCAGATTAGACAAGCACGATAGGGTTAGCTGGATTGGTCACTGACGTTGTAGGATTCTAAGAACTTTGCTGACAATGCGGAAAGTTGGGTGTCTTGGCTGTTTTTTCCATTAATTTTTCCTCTCAAGTATGGCCGATCTACCTTTCCTGTGAGGTTGGCGTACCTGGCAGTAGTACTGGGTATGTCACACGCTGCAGTTGCTGCTGATGCTGCTGCTGCGTCGCACAAACAGTCCGGAATGTGTGCGCAACAAACACTAGTTTGGTCATTTTGGGGATGTTCACTAGGGTCCAACCAACCAACCAACCCACCCACCAACCAACCAACCAACCAACCAACCAACCAACCAACCAACCAAAGACCTCCACTCTTTAGGCAGTTGGTATCTCCCTATAGCGTCGTTGCTTCCAGGTAAGCGCAACGCCCAGTCACCTGCGACAGATCCACGCGGTAGCTCAATCGCTTGCCCAAGAAATTCACCTCCCCGCAGCCGGGGCGACCAAGGCGGACGCGGCGACCAAGAAAACTGTGTCGTCGATATTCTCTGGCGCAAAATCTGCGGACTTTTTTGGAGAAAACCAGCTATTTCTGTAGGTTTGAGTAGGAAAATCGACCACTTCTGTGGGTTTGGGAAAAGAAAACCAGCTATTTCTGTGGGTTTGGGAAAGGAAAACCAGCTATTTCGATGGTGGATTTTCCACGCAAGCAGGGGATCGTTGGAGTGTTGGCCACCATCATGGTAGATGAATGGTTCTGGAGCATGACCATATAGGGACACCCGGGAACTATCCATTTCTACTTGGATCATCCCATTCAATAAGTGGTTAGTAACCATCGTTAGTAGCCTACTTATCAATAGTATAAAGCACTTGAGGACTTCGGGCAGTATGCATGGTTACAAACCAGCTACAAAGTGGGAGATCATCACCAATCACCATCAATCATCATCAATCACCATCAATCATCATCAATCACCATCAATCATCATCAATCACCATCAATCATCATCAATAACCATCAATCATCATCAATCACCATCAATCAACATCAATCACCTTCAATCATCATCAATAACCATCAATCATCATCAATCACCATCAATCAACATCAATCACCTTCAATCATCATCAATAACCATCAATCATCATCAATCACCATCAATCATCATCAGTCACCTTCAATCACCATCAATCACCATCAATCACCATCAATCATCACCACTCCAGCGGCGCTCACGCCACCACCCCGAAGAGCGCCAGGATGCCTTTGAGTACTCGGACTGCTGGAAGCTGCCATCTGCGCAGCTGTCACCGAAGTAGGCTCTGCTCTTCATTCCAACGGTCACCTGACGGTGGTGGTGGTGATTGACGATCAACCATGCTTGACTAAATAGGATAGAACTAGATATAGGAATTAAAATAGCCAACAATCATAGGGATTATAGTGGTTGATGATGATGATGGTGATGATGATGATGATGATGATGATGATGATGGTGATGTTGTTAAGTGGTGAAGTGCCATGGTGAATGGTCTTTTACAACCGACCAATGGGGTCCCAAGTGGGTGACGCTGCGGCAAGGGGACCAACAGCTCGGCGGCGGGAAAAGATCCGATTGATGACGCTCAATGGTTGAAAACGGGTAATGCTTCGTGATGGTTAAGACTGGCCAATAGTAATCAAGAGTAGAAAATAGTGGTTGATATTGGTTGAAAATGCTTGATATTGGTTGATGATGGTTGATATCGGTTGATAATCGATGATACTTGCCAATGATAGGCCTGCTCAAAAGCTAAGTTTGTGGAGAATTGTAATCATGGCGTTCTGGTTGGTGGGCAATGTTGACCCGAAAATATTCACGGAACTCAATTGGACCCTAATCATACCAGTTGCTATGGTTGAAAATCCAACATTTTTGCAACCACCAATTAGTTTGACCATCATTGTTGGTTATTATCCCTATGATTAACCATGATTAACAAAAAATTGGCAGTCTTAGCCAATTTTTGAAACCAACCAGGTTATGAAAAATGTAAATCTAAATCTATGAAACCAATCGGGTTTTGTATCAAGAATTAACCAATTAACAAATTACCAACCTTGGTTTGATCTGCAATCTTGCTCACCTGATACGGGTAACGCAGATCAGTATGGGTGGAGGTCGCTTACAAGCAAATAATTTGTTGTGATGTCAACCCTGGATGGAGCGAAATTCCATAGGTTTATAGTGGTTGAGATGGCTTAGTTATAACTTATAACCATTGGTTTATAATAAGGGGAGAATATCCAACAAGAATTATCAATAATGCTTAGTTCCACAGGTCTACAGTGATTGATAGAGGTAACAAAGGGTTATAACCATCATACGGGGATGATAACCAACAATAAAGGTTAATTCCATGGGTTCAATAATTGGGGGGACCATCTTTAATTGGAAACCAGTTGGCTTTCGGGGGATACCCCCTATTAATCAACCAGGGGTTACAACTAGTATGCCCTCCAAAATTAAAGTATCGATCTGCAAAATCTTGATCATCAACAGTTCATCAACTAACTAATCATGAACTGCTGGTGGTTTAATGATTAGTTGGGGGTATCATCAATTATTCACCGATCTTAAACCACCAACTAATCATGAACCATCAGCCGTGACGAGCGTTGCGAGCCATCAGGCGCGCCTGGTAGCCGTTGCCATCGAGTTCCCGGGAGGCGGGGTCGTCCGGTTTGTTCATCCCAGCTGTGATCCTTGGGAACGCGGGGAACCTACGTGCGGGGACCGTGCGTGGGTGCTCCCGGATGGGTTATTTGATGGTTTATTTGATGGCCAACAGATCAACAGATGGTTAGTTGATGCGTAATAGATGGATTCATTGATGATGATTTGATGGTTCATTGATGCTAGACTGGAGTGATTGATTGATGGTTGGCTCATAGCCAGTTGATGGTTGATTGATGGTTAACTGATTGTTTCGTGGTTGGTAGTGATGGTTCATTTCATGGTGCACTTGATGGTTAAGGTCAATAATGGTGACGATCAAATGGTTGCTCAATGACGGTGAATAGATAGTAAATTTGATGGTTCATCATTCTTGATGATTATGAACGGTGGAGAATGATTGTGTTCATTGTTTTCAACACTTAATCAACGAAGGTAAGAAAGAAGGGTCACTATGAAATAAGAAACACAAGCAAGTGAATATGATGATTACATCATGATTAATTAAGACATAGTAAGACTGATTGACGATGCTTTTCATTGGCTATCAGGGACTATCCGACCTGTCATGGATACTACTGCCAACCCCCACTCTTACTGTACTGGTTGCGGCTGAGGGGTTGTGTTTTGGAACAATTGGCAGCTGCTTCCCTGTCTTAATTGGTGGTTTCTCAAGTCACAACGGTATCCCCACCTATCATCCTTCATTCACCATTTATAGTAACAAACCATTCGTTTTTGGCGTCCCCTATTTTGGGAGACCACCAATTAGGAGGTCGTGTCGGCGTTCATGCCAGCATGGGCCTATGTGCACGCTGCGACGTTTTGAGTCCGCACGGGTCGGAGTTCTTTTTAGGGGGTAGTTTTGATGTTTGTGTGAAGTTGCATTGGTCTATTAATGTTAGATCCATCTTAGTAGACCCCTTAAATCTGTGATAGATCACAAGCCATTCTAAATAAACTGGGAGCAGTTTACTAATGCGGATCCACCATTATAGGGCAACCGGGCCACCTGAGCAATCAAAGACTCAAAATTCACATCCAGCAACCAGGTAACAGCTGCGCAGCATCCAACTGTTGTTGCTCACGGATCGCGTTAACGCGGCGTTCGGACGTTGTTTATTTACTCGACTCACCAAGCCCAACACAATCATTTCAACAGCAAGCATTTCGGCTTTTAAAAACTATCAAGAGATTATGACTAGATGCATGATAAATAAACATCTCAACAATCATCCAACCCAACTTGTTCTTGGCTGAAATCTGGAGCTTGATTCATTGACTGCGGTGATTCTCTTCGTGCATCAAGTTAAACGAAGACAGACGCCGCACCCTGGCCCAAGCATCCTACCTCGTTGCTATATGGCTATGGGCCAATATCCTGGTGATGTGCTGAATATCCTATAAATCGGGATTTTTCAGAATTGGGGATTATAGTGGTTGATAGTAGGGGATAATCAGCAACAAAAAGATTAATATATATGGGCGTTTCTCAAGGCACAAGCAACCCCAAAGTCACGGTTGGTTTATTCCTATGAATGGTGAATAAACTGGATGATAGCTGGGCTACCCCAAACTGACGGCTGAGAAACCAAGTCATGACCAGTTCTTCTAACTGCCGGGATGTTCTTGAAACACCGAGTTCTCAAACGTTAGTCTAAGTGGATAGGTGAACGTCCGAACAGTTCACTAACTTCACTAACTTCGCTGTTGGTTGAGCTCTTGGTGTTTAACTAGCTTCACTAACTTCACTAACTTCACTAGCTTCACCAACAGTTGGGTCAAGAGCTCAACCAACATTCCCAACAGTTCAACTAATTCTTCACATATCCATGGCTGTTGGTTGAGCTCTTGACCCATCTCGCACCAAGAGTTGGGGTACGAGGGCCCTGAGATATCAAATGTGATGATGGCATCCAGGGCGTGAGGCCCAGGGCTACACGATGGGCTTAGGGGCGACGTCGAAATAGGTGCCAGCGAAGTGGAGAAGGTTTTGGTTACGTGGCGAGTTGGGTCAACCATCACTAATGTTGCATAATAACCAACAAAACTTCAGGAGACTAAGGATTTTGACCCACAGCCACCTTCTTCATTTCCATCTGTAATCTCTGAAAAAGACTAGAATGCAACAAACAATAGAAAAGCAGTTCATGAACAAGAAGCGCTCATCAGATGTCCGTGATCAGTCTGGGTTGACGATTTAGCAGTATATCAACCAATGAATCCGCTACATGAAGTGGCGCATAGCTGTTCACCACCAATCCAATAGATCAACTAACTAGCTGAGTAAATTAACAGATATCCACAAATCATCAAATAAAAGTGGTTGACATTGGGACTTGACAAGCTCGCCAAATCAACAAATGACTTTGGGACTTGATAAGCTTGCTAAGTCACAGGTTGCTACGGCTGATCGTCAGCCACTTTGGGTTCTCCCAAGGCACCCGGCTTCGACCGACCTCCACGACCTCCCGACCAAGTGTCAGATGGAAGTTCTGCATGTTTTGGAAGGTCAAAGTCCCTGCGCATTTGCCTGACAGCTGGAGTGAGTGATCCCAGTAGCATCACCCAGGGTCAACAGGATGAGTTGGTGGGTGAATGATGGTTGATACGTTTAGTTGGTTATATCAGCTGGTAAATGGTTGAGATGAATGATTGAACCATCAGGAACAACAATGGTACAATAATTAATGACTAATGCTTAATTAGCTGGTGAAGCTGGTTCATACTGGCTGGTAATGACCAACAAGCAAAGTCAGGGGATATACCAACTATGTGGTGGTTTCACAAAATAGCGGCGCCAAAAATCATCCAGTTTATTCACCATCAATAGGAATATACCAAGCATAACTTTGGGGTTCCTTATGCCTTGAGAAACGCCCATATTAATCTTTTTGTTGCTGATTATCCTCCAATTTTATCAACCACTATAATCCCCAATAACATAATGTTAAAACCTTCATATGGTTGAAGATAAACCCCCCATATCATTGGGAAGATACACCATGGGTCCCTGGTGTCCCTTGCTAAAATTCTAACTTTCATGGCTATATGACAAATCAATGATATCCCAAAAAGCCTAAAAAGCTAAGTTCCTGCTAAAACCCACACCGGGTAATGATGCTTGATAACAACGGCTTAACCTCCTGGCAGCTGCGATCTCCTGCACAAAGCCATCACCATTGAGCACCAGCATAATGCAGGAGCTGTTTCCATGGCGGAGTTTCCCACAGGGTAATGAGTTTATATATAACTATATACATATATGTACATGTACATGTACATGTATATGTACATGTGTATGTATATGTATATGTAGTGATAATCAATTGTTAACAATTTTTAGAAATGGTTCTAGCTATATGTATATATATAAAGACTCACAAGGGCACCTTTTTTCTTCTGCTCTGCAAGACCTATTTTGTCAAGAAATAGAGAAACTTTACCAAAAATTCACTCCAATTAGACACAGCTTAAAAAACCACAGGGCCCCTGCCCTTCTCTACAAGACATAGCCCGGCAACACCCAAGGCTAGCCTTGTTAGAGTATTGTGGTTGGGGGTCACTCTAGTACCCCGCAAAAACCTAGAGGACTAGAGACCTTCACCCCCTCAAGTTTGCCACCCCCGGGCAAAACAATTATACCTCTCTTTTGTGTCTTCTTCGAAAAAAGAAATGGAAAACATCCCCTGGGTGGGGGGGCTCGGGAGTTTCGAGCCAAAGCTTGCGAAGAAACCAGGTTAACCCTTGTTCCTCTTTAAACACGAGGTCGTTAGCCCAAAGACTCACAAGGGCACCTTTTTTCTTCTGCTCTGCAAGACCTATTTTGTCAAGAAATAGAGAAACTTTACCAAAAATTCACTCCAATTAGACACAGCTTAAAAAACCACAGGGCCCCTGCCCTTCTCTACAAGACATAGCCCGGCAACACCCAAGGCTAGCCTTGTTAGAGTATTGTGGTTGGGGGTCACTCTAGTACCCGGCAACACCCTAGAGGACTAGAGACCTTCACCCCCTCAAGTTTGCCACCCCCGGGCAAAACAATTATACCTCTCTTTTGTGTCTTCTTCCAACGCCCCCTGGTCTGCGAAGGTTTTGCCTTCGTATGGGGCACAAGCTTTGGCAACGGGCTGGTGAGACTTTTGAGATATTGGCTTCTGAGATTTTTTGTGAACGGGTTCCAAGGAATTGTTAGTTCAGTCAGGACCGAGAGGCCCTCGTTTATGTAGATGCGTGCCGTAGCACTTGCCTGCCATCTACCCAATATCAGCAATTTGTCAAAACTGCCATACATTTGAAAATAATGTGTTGCTCCTCCCCTTCGGAGAGAATAGGGCCTATAGTCAATGTGATCTAATGACAACGCAGCCAGCACAGACGAGAATTGCTTTCGCCATGCATAACTGGTGCCAGTAAGAAACGCATCAGGACGATTGAATTGTTTCCATTGAAAGAGACGCCGACACACATCTTCAGCATGCAAGGTAATCGACTCAGCCGCACCTTGCCTCTTGCCTGACTTTGTCAAGCCAAGAGAAATGACAGCCGGACCTTTTGGGTCTGTGATGCTAACATGACGTGCCTGAACAGATAATAACTCTCCCGTGCGCAGGAGACCATGAAAACCAAGCAAGAGACTTAATGCAAACTGCGGCCATTCTTTAAACAGTGCATAGCCAACCATTAGATGTAGTACATCTAATGAAAAGGGCGGAGCCCAATTGGGAATCTCATGCGTGACCCACGTTTTCATGAGTCGCCAGCTAAGCTTGAGCTTACCTTTGAGGTGTGGTTGATGGTCTTGGACCGCAGCCAGGATTGTGGAGCCGACGGACCGGCCTTTCCCAGCTGCCCACAGGTGCTCAAGATAATCAGAAATAACATGATCGAGTTGAAATGCGGAAGTAGGCAACAGAATATTTTCTGATGCCAGCCAATCATAGAAATCTTTTCGAGATTGGGCATAACGTGCACGTGTGATTGGTTGTACAGTGAGCTGCTTTAAAGAACCAAGTTGCTTCCTCGCATTTTTCCGAGCTTCTTCTGTGGCACCTTCTAAATGCCTCTTTGGCATCGTGCCCATTTGCGCTTCTGCGGTCGCCGACTAGGCGCATCCGCAGGGTTTTGCTTGGTATGGACATAAGCCCATACCGCTTGGGAACGGGTGGCAAGAAGCAGGGAATTAATGCGAAGAATGGTTCGGCGCAGCTTGCGGCTACTACTACGGCCCCGACTGAGGGCGTGTAGGACCACTAATGAATCAACCAAGTGCACGAATTTGGCATGCTGTTTTTGATGCCGTTCAAGGCGCCAGCGTAACGAAGTTAACACTGCACGGAGTTCAAGCGCATTGATATGCTCATTGCGTGAACTCCAGGTCCAGCTGGCTGCTGTCCGCCAGCGCCATAAGTTGGCGGGGACGCTGGCTCTGAGGCGGTGATAACGAACTAGGTCCTCAGAACTGGATTGCAACAGGATGTCTTCCCCTTTAAGGGAGACAAGCGACAAAAACTGTTGGACCAGTTTCTTTTCGGCTTTACCTGTGGTTTTACCACGAGGTGCAGCCATGGAAGGACGTTGCAAAAAAGTTTGCAGGTTGGTAGTGCTACCGGGAGATGTTCTTTGAACAATCTCCCCTAAAGAAAACTGAGGGTTGAGTCCTAACAAGTGCCCAAGCTGACTTAGCAGCCAGGAAACTACCATAACATTCCATGTGTTTCCAACGAGACTTAGTCGAACATCGGTGTGCTTGGCACTGCCCTGCTCTGCCTTAGGCAGACAGTTGATCGTGAAGTCACGTGGAAATCCCATGAGCACTTCGCGCTCTAGGATGGATGGTACCCTCAACACTCCTCGCTTGTTTTGTACACAGTGTTTGGGTTGGTATTGATATGGCGGAAAGCGATGTTCATCAGCTTTCCAACGGGCAATGTCATCTGCACTACATTGCTGCAATCCAGCAGGCTTGTACCCCGGAGTTGGCCTGGGTCGACTTGTAGTAAATGTTGGAAGCGGGTCCGGTGATGTCCTCTTCCAACCTGGGCTAAGAAAAGGCGTGGGATCAGTTTGATGATCCAGGGAAAGTGAGGCTCTACCACGTGGAGTCTTTCCTTTGCTACATGATGGATGATCAGGAATCTCCCAATCAATCCAGTAAAGTCTGGGTCGATGGCACAGCCCAAACCCAGCGGCATCAATATGCAAAGGTGAATCACCATAAGCTTGGCTCATGACAAGTTCATCACTTTCATCCATGGATGACACTGACTCCATCAGTGATCTTACCTGCGCCCAAGGGAAAGCTTGTTTTACAAGCTCGCGGATGCGGGGAACGTGAGTAAAAAGGCAACTGCGTGCATCCTTCAAGGCGCCTTTTCTGGAGGCATTCAGGCCGCTCACCCCTTGGCAGGGTGGGCCAGCGCCCAAAACTACGACAGCTATCTGCGTGAACTGCTGTGACCATTTTTTGACCATCGCAGCATCAACGAGAGTGACATCTTCAACAAAGATGGTTTGTGGAAAACGGCTTTCAACCACCCGGGAGGCCTCCTTTGATTTTTCAATGGAAATGTGGCCAACGACATTCCAGCCAAGGACATCGGCTGCAACCCTCAGGGCTGCTATTCCATCGAAGAGACCGATGGTTAAAACACCAGTCACATCTACTGGCTCTAAAACATCTCCCCTGATAGCGCAATTGCTGGCAACAACGCCCGCGGGAGACAGTCCAGTAGAGACTGTAACACCACCACCATAGGTTGATGCGTCACTTGCTGTAACTGCACCGGAAATTTCACATCTGAAATCCATATAAGCAAGAGGCAGGAGACCTAAAAAACGGGCCAGTTCCTGTTTAACAGGAGCCGGGATCTCCAGGTGGACCACTGGTGGGTGCTTCTCAAACTCAAGGATAAACTGCCAGATGTGATTCAGCCCTCCTAGGAGCGGGCGTCGAAACATGGCTATGTACACCATACCCCCCCCAATTACCTGCATCTGTTTTTGTGAGCAGGTCCGCTGTTCAAGGAGGAGCGTGGTGAGATAAGCATATTTTAGCACTTTATCCACTTTGGGATGCGCAATGCCTCTCTCCCCATCCAGGAGAGCTCCCTGAACCTCTGCTTGGGGTTGTCTGGCGACGCCTTTCTTTGGGTGTCGTGGCACTCCGAGTTCAGCATAGGTTTCTCTCAATCCCTGTACCAGGGGAGAGATGCTTCCTCTGATCGCAGAAGCTACATCCTTTGACACACGCTCCAATTGGTCGAAGTTATCGAGGTAAATGCGATGCAATGGATTGGTCGAAGGAAAGGGACGGTCTTTTCGCAACTCAGCTTCGCTGCCTTGCGAATCAACTGTCTTCAAAGCCTGCTTGAGTATGAAGCGGTGCACGTGTTGTGCCAGCGACACACTGTTCCTAAATCCCATCGGTAGCACTGCGCTACAAGGATACCATCTCCCTTTTTTGCTTCCACAGAGACTTGACGGGAGAGGTCGGTTGAAAGCTAAAAAACGATGCCACGAAGATGGGACTTTAAAAATATAAAAGAAACAGCGGATGTCCTCACTAGACACCACAAGTTGTTCATGCGGCATCAGGGACAGAGGTGTCATTCCAGCCCACGAGGGTAAAGTGCTAACGTCGCCATCGAAGCTGCGACACACAGCATTGAGCGGCACCATGTTCATAATGATGCGTTGCACTTCCCAAACACCATCATACTCCTGTTTGCTGACTCCAAAGAGCCCATTAAGCAATGGACGTCCCTGTACAGTATGCAAATCATCCTCATGCACACGACTGAAAATTCCCAAGCGAATTAGGTTACTACAAAAGGTTTCCCAAGCTTCAGGTGGGACCAGGACTCTAGGAGGCTTCACGGCTACTTGGTCTTGAGGATCCAGAAGAAAATCCTCAAAGTGGTTAACATAATGCAAACATCCCAGCTCAACCACTTGGTCAAGAGGAACAGTAGCTACCTCAGCAGGCAACGCGCTTCGCACATTTTCCCACTGCATGACCTGAGCCGTTAACACCTCCTCCCCTTTGTAATCTATACCTCTCACCCGGAAAAACTTTTCCCAAGTTGGAACCTCTTCAGTGGAGGTCCAGTGTGAAATTCTCTCACAGTCCTGAAACAAACCAAGTAAAAGACTTTTTTGAAACTCAGAAGCCTTGCTTGGTCCCTCAGTTCCTTCTCCATTAAGAGACTTAAGGGCCAAGCACAAACATCTCAACAAGCTAACTAACGTATGATTTCTCTGGGGGAAGAGCTGGCTTAGTAGGGAAGAGGACGTGGGCAAAGGGAAGACTCTGCCCGTGGGCGGGGTCTTGCAGAGCCTACCTACATAACCGTCCATCCTACTATCTAGCCAACTCACCAAACCCTCCAGTGAAACCAGTTGCGGCTTACAATCAGCTTCTTTTTTCCGGACAACTGCTCGGCCCATGCCTGAGCTTGTGTCTTCAGATCCAGGCAATGTTACTGGATTGCCACTTTCGGAGAAACGCTTGACACCAGTGGCAGCTGATGCCAAAAAAGGTGAAACTTGCTGCTGGGACTCAAAAGGTCCTGTTCTGCTGCGCTTGACCGGGTTCACGTAGGACTGCTTCTTTGCTGCACCTCTTCTCACTTCCTTTGCTTTGTTTGCCTCGTCAGTCTGCTCTATCTTTGAAGCCTTCTTTCGGAGATCTCTCTTGACCTGCTTCTTCCAACGCCTCTCAAACCTTCTCAACGCAACCTTCTGTCTCTTCAGCTCTTCCTCGAAGCTCTCTTCATCTCCCATGCACCCTCGGGAGACTCTTCCATCTTTTGGGGTTCTCACTTTCCTTGGGCCGACCTCTTCCAGGCCCATCTTCAGAAGGCTCCTCTTGCTCTAAGCCTTCTTCCCTTCGGACTCCTTCCCTTTGCCTTTGCCCTTCTCCTTCCCTCTGTCTTTGGTCCTCTCCTTTGACTTGCCTTTCCCCTTCTCGCTTGACGATGCGGCACCCTTCACGGACGAGTCCAGTTTGGCTTCCTTGTAGGCAACCTGAGCCTCTTGACGAGTGCTGAGGGTTGCCTCTGCCGTTGGAGCTAACTCCAATTTTTGGCTCGTCATCCAAGCACTGCCGTTGGCCGTCATCTCGATCGATTTCAGTCGCTGCACCAACGTGTCCAAAGCTTCCGATGGACGGCCTTGGATGAGTAAATCGCCAGCGCAACAAAGTGTCGCTACCTCCCTGGCGACTCCACCGCTGACCTTCTGTTGAAGGTAACAACGATGATAAAGACTCAAGAGTGGTGGCAGCCCTTGTGAGTCTTGTTCCCAGCCTGTGCCTGTCACTTGTACTAAGTGTGTTTTCATCTGGGCGATGGCATTGGACGACAACAGGCCTGGTGCTAACACCGAGATGCGGTGAACACGGCTTCGGTCTTGAAGGATCTCGGCCTCGCCTTCGTCCTCGCTCCCCTCGCTCCCTGTCGAACTCGTCGAAGTGCTGGATGAAGATGGGTTGCTCTTCTTTAGAGCTTTTTGCGTCTTCTTGATAAGTCTCTTTCGATTGGTTGGACTTGGGTCCATACCTGTCCCCAGGTATAGTGAGTCCAGGCTTTTTCTGGCAATCTTCTTTCCTCCCATCCTCTGTTTCTTCTTTGCGGGAGAGGCTTCTTCTCCCTTGTCCTTGTCTTTTGATTTCTTCCGTTTTTTCTTCTTTTTGCTTTTCTTTCCCTTTCTTCCTGAAGATGAGCTGGAAGCCTTGTCCTTCTTCTTCTGCAAAGCTTCCAACCTTCGAAGTTCTTCCTGCTCGTCTCGAAGGCCCTGGGTCTCCACCTCTTCCAGGAGATTTATCTCCCACGTTCGAGCTCCTCCTTCTGCTAGTTTGCGGACCTTCTTCACGTGTAGCAGGTCGGGATTTTCGCGGCGTTGGTTGCAATGAGCTCCACATAGATGAAGGCGTAGGCATGCCGGCTTCAACGACGTGCCAAACTTCAGGAGATCTTCGTTGTCTGTGCCTGTAAGCTCGATGACGACTTCTCTCTCGCCACCTGCAATTTCCTCCTTCTGGACTTTTCCTGCAGCACGGGCGGCCTTCTGGTAGTAGGTCCCGTCGGTCACTTCCAACCAATCGCCTCTACTGAAGGTGCCGGGTTGCAGATCCACCGGAACGACTTCTTCGCCCTTCTGGTACTTCTCAACCAGGTCAACTCCCACAGGCCCGGGAGCGGGTGGTACAGCACGTCGAGGAACTGCAGCTGCTGGTCGACGGAGGCGCGGGGCACCTTTAGCAGCGGCTTTTGCTGCAGCTGGTCTAGCCCGACGCATCAGCGATGTGCTTGTTCCCTCAACTGCTTTCGGCTGGGATCACAGCCGTGCTCGTAGATGTCCTGGTTGCGATAGTCCCGTTTGATCCCCTTTGAGCGGGACTGTGGTCTTGGCCTTGATCTCCTCAGCCAAGATGGGGGATGAGCAGGTTCCGCCGGACGCTGTGGCGGCGGGTAAGCAGGCGGCCTGGGCTTCAGCTCCCACTGTCCGGGAGGTACACCTCTTGGCCTGCTATCGGATCTCCTCTTCTTCTCTTTTCCTCGGCTATCACTGGCCGACCTCAGCAATGGCCTTCCTGTAGCCGATGCAGCTTCTGACGGGCAATCCTCCTCTTCCTCTTCCTCTTTGACCTTTACCTTGTCTCCCTCTTTGGCGGGAGACTGACCAGACTTGTCTGGTGATCCCTCTCTTGCGTGAGACTTGCTTGGTCTCGGGGTGCTTTTGCTTGATGCAGTCCTCAAATCTTTCTCCTGTGAAGTGGTTCCCTTTGCGTCCTTCTTCTGGTCTGTGGTCGAAGTGTCTCTTCTCCTCCTCTTCTTTCGTGAACGGTCGCGCTCTGGTTTGTCCTTCTCCCTGCCAGCCGGGAGAGTCCCTTTGTCCTCAGCAGCAGCTTGCTGTGTGCCTCGTTCTCCAAGAGCTCCAGGACGCGGGAGAAAGCCCTGAAGTGGAGGAGGTCCAAAAGGACTAACCCCTCCCACTGCCACGGGAGAGGTCGGTCCGAGGTAGTGATCTCCCGATACGTCCAGGAGATCGTTGAAAGCCCCACGCAGCAGATGGAGTGCTTGCACGTGGAAGCGGTCGTTGCAATGGCCCTCGGTGATGATGGCGCCTAAGCGCCGCCAGGTTACGCACACCTGGCACTGACAAGTGATGCGCCCCACCAACACTTCGGGCACTTCACTCATCAGTTTCGAGCCAAAGCTTGCGAAGAAACCAGGTTAACCCTTGTTCCTCTTTAAACACGAGGTCGTTAGCCCATATATGATTATACTATGATGCTTATTACAAATGTTGTGCCGTTGATGGTTCATATTGATAATGAATCACAACTGTTGTTACTGAGCATGAATGGCCAATAATATTAGTCAATAGTATAATACCGGCTGATTCTTAAGCCAGGCTTTCGATGCAACCATCGTGGGGATATTCGATCTATCATCCCATTGATGGTCACTTGTTGCCCTGGTACAGGGCAAGGGTCGCGTTTTGGGTCATTCCACCATTTGTAGCTGGTTGAGCTTTGACCTCGTGTGCGACCCAGACCGCCAAATGTACATCTTGCTGGAAGGTCCATATAAAGTGATTGAACCTCCCTCACAATACCGTAGACATGCATTCAATTGGAATGCACACGAAAGGGAAGATAATGATTATCCCATCCATATAGGGATGAATTAATAAATCTATCCATCTATACAGGATAGATCCCAGCTTCATGGATGTTCATTTCATGAGATGGTTCCGTACAGGAAATGAATATCCCAGGTGACAACCAGGACGGAACGACGACTTTTTGACTCGATCAAAGGGCTCTTGGGGATTCTTGGATGCTAATCAAATTTGGCATGTTTTGGTGCCCAGCAGCCACCTCAAAACAAGAGTTCGCGCTGATTGACTACGAAATCACAAGTAATTTTCCAGCATAATCAGGAAAACGTGCTTCACATGGACCAAAAAGCTACAAGAAAGCCAACTGACCTTGCACTGCAGAGCTGTCACCACCTCGATCTGGATGGCCCCAGGTAACCACGGACCCGTCACCCAGAATGGCAGCAAAGGCAGCTCTTGTGGCTTGAATTTGTTGCACTTTCCTGAGCTGATCTTGCACTCCAGAGCTGTCACCGCCAAAATTCGGATGGCCCCAGGTAACCACTGACCCGTCGCCCAGGATGGCAGCAAAGGCAAATTCTGTGGCCTGAACCTGTTGCACGTTCCGCAGCTGAGCTTGAACTCCAGAACTGTCGCCACCAAAAACTCGATTGCCCCAGGTAACCACTGATCCGTTGCCCAGGATGGCAGCAAAGGCAAATTGTGTGGCTTGAACCTGTTGCACGTTCCGCAGCTGATCTTGAACTCCAGAACTGTCGCCACCAAAAAGAGGATTGCCCCAGGTAACCACTGACCGGTCTTCCAAAATAGCTGCAAAGGCTTGCTGTGTGCCCTGAACTTGTTGCACTTTCCTGAGCTGATCGTGCACAGCAGAGCTGTCACCACCACACTGTTGATCGCCCCAGCTAACCACTGACCGGTCTTCCAAAATAGCTGCAAAGGCTTGCTGTGTGCCCTGAACTCGTTCCACGTTCTTAAGCCGATCATGGACTGTGGAACTGTCACCACCGCGTTCAGGATTGCCCCAGGTAACCACTGACCCGTTGTCCAAGATGGCAGCAAACGCAGTACCAGTGGCCTGAACTTGCTGCACGTTCCTGAGCTGATCTTGCACTGCAGAACTATCACCACCAAAATTTGGTTCGCCCCAGGTAACCACTAACCCGTCACCCAAGACGGCAGCGAAGGCGCCAAAAGTGGCCTGAACTTGTTGCACGTCCCAGAGACGATCTTGAACTGCAGAGCTGTCACCACCAGACACTTGACTGCCCCAGGTAACCACTGACCCATGACCCAAAATGGCAGCAAAGGCAAAAAATGTAGCCTGAACTTGTTGCACATTACTGAGCTGATCTTGAACTGCAGAGCTGTCACCACCACGATCTGGATCGCCCCAGGCAATCACTGATCCGTCGCCCAAGATGGCGGCAAAGGCAGCAACTGTGGCCTGAACTTGCTGCACGTTCCTGAGCTGATCTTGAACTGCAGAGCTGTCACCACCCCAATCTGGATGGCCCCAAGTCAAGATCCTGTCACCTCCGCAGCACCACATTGCAAAAGCTTGGCGTGTTGCTGCTAGTTTTGGTTGCTGCACAACTGCAGTGAAGTGATCCCCATCTTGAATGCCTGATGCTTCCAAAGAGTCCATGAGGTCGGTCAGCACATGCCCCCTTGCAGTGGCAAGGGTGAGGAACCCCTGTCCGAACGACTTCTGGGCCAGCACTTTCAAGTCCCTCACTGTGGAAAGTTGTGGAAGTGACAGTGTTTCACTCCGGCCACTTGGAAGGGATACGGTAAGTTGAAGCATTCGGAACTCTATGCGCAAAGCACCAACCCTACAATCTCTATTCAAATCGCAAAGCTCTTGAGCCACCATCATATCACCGTTCAATGCTATCATTTTTTTCAATGGTTGCGAAGCCAGCAGTGAAACAATTGGTTGACCATAGCATCAATACTGAGAGCGATATCCTCATGTCATTGTGAACCCCAAAAAAAACTCCAGGTTGCGCAACAACAACTGCGACGGTTGTGGGTGAGTCTCCCGTATTCTTGGTGTTCTGAAGCGAGCATCCAAATAGGGGTTTGCCCTCTACTCTTCAGTAACCTTACCTGGAAGCTAGAAATCACCAATGGTTACACCAATGCTTGACTAAAGGCAATTACTTATTTAGCTAGTTAGCTTGCCCAAAAAATGCAGTGGTCAAAGATCTGAATGCTCTCTGACCAGGGAGAAAAAATACTTGTTCGGATGGTAGACTGACTGTCTAGAGCTCTTTTTGGACTCCACAAATCATTGTGGGATCAATAGCAACAATCCCCCATGCCCAACATCTGACAGAACCAAAACCATGGTCATGTAAACATGGTTAAGTTATATAATCATGGTTAATCAATCATTGTTAGTCGTGGTTAGTCATGGTTAGTCATGGTTAATCATGGTTAATCATAGGGATAATAAGCAACAAACATGCTAAATGATGGTCAACTAAACCATCATTGACAATGTTTCTCTCTCAAACACTTTTGGGTTAACAAGAAAAAAAGCAAACACCCGACTCACCCGACCAAGAGTGTTTCATATGCATATGCACGTACATAGACATATACATACACAAATACCAATACAAAAACCAATGCACATACATGTGTATTTACATTCAGTACACAAAAAAAATATATATATATAGACATATATGCACATAATATACAGAGAAAGTATTCATAGATATCAATACATATATATATAGACAAATCCACGCAAATATACTTTTTTACATGTCTATATGTATATAGATATACTGTATATATAAATATATATATATACAAACTTTACCAAAAAAACGTAGTTTCATACAAGTTATTACAATGTCTGCATTGATTTCCGCCCAGCTATCTAGGGAAAATAGACAACAAATCTAGCCAAAAAACAAACAACTCTCCAGGCCGTAACAAAATACACACACACACAAACCATTCTCAAATTGATTCTCGAGATGCACCCATCCAGCATCCTAACAACAGATTAAAATGGTTTCCCAACAACAGATGTCATCATGAATCATGTCAACTGGCTTTTTTCAAGTGGATTCATCAGGCAAATGTCGAGCTAACAGATGTCTAAGCTCAGCCACTTAGTGATCTGAGCCACGGCTGAGCCACTCCCTGGCGCCATGGCTCGGCAGCGCGGCAGCGCGCCTGGGTTGTTGGCCCAAAGGCTCTCCGTTCCTTTGAGGATCTCCATGGGTCTTGGCACCAGATGCCCTGCAGAGAGCCCTGCATAGGTCAGGCACAGCAGGGCCAAGGAGATCATGGTCACGGCGCCCCACTGAGAGGTCTGGATCAGCGAACCTCAGCTGCCACGCAGGGGAAGGTGGTGTGCAACTGGGGGTGCTAGTGGGGTTTTCTCAGTGGTTGGTTGGAATTTATCGTGCTTGAGTTGTGTTTGAAATTTGTCAGGCAGTGGTTGATAATGGTCAATGACTCATAACCATGGTTGATGGTGGTTAGTCATGGTGGACCATGTCAATACTGGTCGTTGATAGTTTCTCATGGTTCCATAGGGGCTCAAAATAGAGCTTGATAAAGGTCAAGAGTGCTCGTCATCACGAAACTTCGCAAGGTCATACAATAAGGATACGAATGCCTATGCTTCCAGGTACCATGAAATCGTAGGTGACCAAACCAAGTTGAAAAAATGGTAGAAACCAGCTGGTCGCCAACTATAAAGGTAACTGGAAGCATAGGGATTTCTTGTCAGTAATCATTGACCATGTAACCATGTCATTCTGAATCATTGTGAACGACTATTATCCCGTTTTTAGATGTCATCTTCAATGCTTGACAATCATTATCAATCATTTTCTACCGGTGTGACACCAGTTCGCTATGATGGGACCCCCGAATCAGAATTATTTCCCACCGAATACGACGGATGGGGCTCCCGCTTTGTGTGGTCAATCCATGTGGTGTTGATGATCTCAACATCAATCTCCAAAATACACTCTTGATAGATTGGGGCGTATCAAATAATAAGTTAGATAGATTAGATGAATTGGATGAGATTGGATGAGCTTGATTCAGATTGGATTGCTGTAAATGAAATACCAAATAGCCTTCAAACTTAGGTTAATGATATTTCTAGATGTGGATTTGTTTAGATGGATAGATAGATAGATAGATAGATAGATAGATAGATGGATGGATAGATAGATAGATAGATGGATAGATAGATAGATACATTGATTGATAGATAGATAGATCGATCGATGGATAGATAGATAGATAGATAGATAGATGGATAGATAGATACAGTAAATAGATAGATGGATTGATTTCACCGATAGATAGACAAATAGCTACAATGGTGAGCATGTAATTCCCTTGATCAACCAATAGTTGACTACTCTACACTCCTCAGACTTCTACCCCATTGATACAGAGGGGTGCCCCCCCCCAGTTAGCTAACTTCGGTCAGTTCGCAAGGGTAACTACCAGTTTTATAAGGTATAGCTATATGTAAGTGGCGAATCTAAACCAACTTATACTTAACCATCATCAATGGCGAATCTAAACCAACGAATCCAACCAGGGGGGTACCACTCTGTAGTCGGCTAACGCAAGCAGCTTGTCGGCCCGTGAGCCATTCAGCTCACAAGCTGAGTGATTGGTGATCCAGTGACAGTCACTGAGCATGACCACGATGCACAGGTGCAGCAGCAACGAGCTGTTTGTTTTTTGAAATGCTATGTAGATTGCTAAAACTAGCAGCTGAAATATATGTAAAGATATCGCAGCTATACATGTTTCAACTATCATACATGTATAATCTATAACTTTCAAAGATGTTTGAGTATGTTAAAGATGTTCTTACACTTTACATATCCATGTTTTCGAACAGATTGATACAACAAAGAACACAAACAGCAACTAGAAGCAACTTCTTCGCAACACACAACCAAGATCAACCAGGTTGTAACCCGGCCCAGCCAATCGCTGATCACTCAACCCCTCACTGGCGGCGGGACACGAGAACTGGGGCGATGCGACTGTGACAGCTGTCCGTCCTCGTCCGACGAGACATTTCCTCGCTGCAGCACGAGGGAAGCAGCTGCCAGCTGGGATGTTACAAGGGATGAAAGATATGGTTTTATAAGGGATTAGCTTGTGGTTCACAGGATATGGATATAATGGGGGCAATGGATATGGTCAATAGTGAAAACATGGGTTTTTCTAAGTATGCTTTAATAATCAGCGATAGAGGAGAATAAGCAACAATGAGACCAATATGGTGGTTTCTCAAGTCATAGGGGACCTCTAAAATTGGTTGATTACTATAAATTGTTGATAAACAGGATTATTTGGGGGGTTGAAAAAAATATTGTAGTACAACAAATGGTATAATTATGGAAAACAATAGGTATAGCCGCAGGTATAATATCCACTTAATGTCATTGTAATTACGAACTAATGGCAAAACAATAGGGGGGGAGACTACAAGCAGTAGGAAAATGAGATAGATAGATAGGTCTTTCTAAATGCGCCGCCAACTAGCAATCAACACCTCCCCTAAAACAATCCATTGCTTGCTGTGCTTGCTTGAAACGCTGCTTAAAGTCATCAGTCATCAATAACATATAAAGACCAGGAAGAACAGCCGGAGGTCATGTCATCAACCTTTACCCGGCCCAGACTTACCCTCTGGTAAACTCACCTGGAAGCTACAAAGCACCCATTGTTTATAGGTAAATTGGTAAACCGGTAAACCACTATAAATGGTGGATTTGTTTGACTTCCAGGTTAGCTTACCAGAGTGTAAAGTGCTTGTTGAAAAACAACGTGGAATACAAAATTCCTTGATTTATTGCTGTAAATAGCTAAAAATGGATGATCAGAGGGTACCCCTATGACTTGAGAAACCACCATATGAAGGACGATGACTGGGGGTCACCCCCAGCCATGGAAGGCCACCACGTCCAGGCACCGATTCCCTCGAAGGTCACTGTTGCTTTGCCTCGCCCAGTGCGCTGTGCAACGACCCTCCACCAGTCCCGGTTTTTTCTGGTTGCCCGTTCTGTGAATCACCATGTTTCATAGGCTTTTATAATAGGTAGAACCATTGTCATCTGTGCCCATGAAACTCACCACCACAGACAGTGCGCGGAGTGCAGCGGTGCCATGTTGGAATAAAAAATGTAGGTAGAACCAGCTATTTCACATGTTGGATTTTCCATGCAACTAGGTGGGTTCGCCAGAAAGTAGTGATGGGTACTTATGTTGATGATGCTTGATGACGCTTAGTGACCCACTAAAAATTCGAGGTGCATGGTAACCCTGGATCAATAAGTTCCATAGGTTTCTTGATTGGGTGGGTTCCAATTGAATACGAAACCATGACATTTGGAGGACACCCCCCTCATTTACCAACCAGGGGTTTGTTATCCAGGGTTGACATCAATAGTGATACGTCGTGATTCTGGTTTAGAGTGGTGAGTAGTGCTCAGCTGCTCAAGCTGGTCGATGTTTCGTGGCTGTTTGGTGAACCGTGATCCGTAGATGCTCAGGCACTAGCAAGAAACGTGGAAACAAACTACCGAAACGACATAAGAATCAGACCTGTTCGGTTTCATAGATTCTTCAAATAGATAAACAGAAACAAGAATCATTGATCATTCCCCAAAATATGAGAAAACCTGCCACTAAACGGTTTTCCATTCAGTTCACCACTAACTTCCACCAGTCGCCACAAAAACTCGACCCTTGTGCTCGAATTGGTGCGGCATCACATGAGCTGCTTCCGCCGGGGGGCCCTCTTCAGGACATGGGCCCAGCTATGGGGATACGCGGTGAACCAAATGTTTGGGCAACCTCAATTCATGAAGTGAGATCGACTTCCCGCACCAAGAAACAGAAAGCATGATCAACTGAGTGAATCCCTGGCTCCCACTGTTGAACCATCAGCCAGCCTCCCCCGGCAGCAGTGCCTGTCTCAGTGTGATTGGTCCCTTCCATGTACACGCCACGGGAGTTCTTGTCGAAGGGCATGATGGGTGGCGCTGCTAATGAACGAGGTTCGCCTTGCAAAGAGAGGCTGTGAGGCGGGAACTCCGCCGCCAACAATATGAAAAACAGCCAACAACCACCACTACCACAACAACCACAACAACAACCACAACCACAACCACAACAACAACAACAACAACAACAACAACAACAGCAGCAGCAGCAGCAGCAGCAGCAGCAGCAGCAGCCCCTACTACTACTACTACTACTACTACTACTACTACTACTACTACTACTACTACTACTACTACTACTACTACCACCACTACCACCACTACCACCACCACCACCACCACTACCACTACCACTACTTCTACTGCTACTGCTACTGCTACTACTACTACTACCAAAGATGACCCACAACGACTTAGATATAACTAATGAATGGCTCTGGATAAAGTTCATAATGATCTATAATGGTTCTGATGATAGTGGTAGTTAATGATAATGATAATGGTCAAACATATCGATGGTAGTTCAAAAGAGTTCTTCATTAACAATGGTACTTATCATAATGGTCTTACAATAGTTCATATGATAACTTCATGGTTGATGATCGTTATTGCTGGTTGCTAATGATCATGGTCAAACATAGCTATGAGTAGTGATTGAACACGGTTGATAATCCTCATAAATGGTGGTTTATCAAGACATTGGCGGCCATTGGGTACCCTCAAAACTTTTGGTTTATTGCTGGGAGTGCCCTATTTTGAGAAACCCCAAAATGGTTTCTAATATTAATGGTCAAACATATCTACTGATGGTGATCGAACATGTTTGATAGCTCATGATTGTTACCAATAGCTATTAATCATGGCCTAAATTCAAACACAGAGGGCTACATAACCATCATTAACATGGTCTCATCACTCTTCAAGTACTGGTTGTTGATCATGGTTCCCATCATTTGCCAACACACACTGGCTCAACAACAGGGGCAAGATAACGGAATATAAATCACTCATTCCCAAGTACAATGGTTATTTACCAGCGCGTACTGTAGTACTGGGGAAATTACTACTACAACAACCACAGCATGCACAAAAGCTTAGTTGCGTAATGGCATTGGCAAATCAACCCGCTGTAAATTATCATGATCCACCATGTCATTTACATAGTCGGGTTGTTGGTTTAAACGCCTATGAAAAATATACTTGTTAACCAACCAACCATCAAACCACCAACCAGTATTGACCATTAGTCAACCAATGTCAACATATATGTCTTATTCTTGGTTCTTATTCCCTATCATGAGCTACTATAGTCCTTTGAAAAACCATACTGCTGTAGGTCAAAATCCTGTAACATTGGCTCCCCTATCATTAACTATTGTTTTCCGACTACTATTGTTGGTTATTGTCCCGCATTATTAGTTGTTCAATATTGACCCATATACTGCCCCACTGGCAAACCACCGCTATTAGACAACAACAGCAATGACAACACAATCCACGACCACCGGTGGTTGCCCGTTCATCACGCGACGTCGCGTGGCTGGTGCCGCGTTGGTGCCACTGTGTCGAGCGTTCGAGCCAAAGAGCGAGCAGACGGGACGCCACGAATGGGTATGGCTGACCATCATGAACAACAATCAATCACTATCAACCATCACCAATCATTATCAATCATTATCAACCAATCAATACTAATTAATCATTATCAACCATTCTACAACTCTTAATCATTATCGTCTTTATCATCCATTACAAACTAATCATTGCTAATCACTAATCATCATCAACCACTATATACCACTATTAATGCATCCCACTCTAATCATGCCAACCCACGGTTGGCACCGGTGGACACGGACCGTCCCCTGTTCTCCGGGTGCCAATCCGATTTCCCCGAGGCTCGGCATGTTGGCTGATCATCAGTGGCCAATGAGAGTGGCTGAGTAATCATTGGATTAGCCATTGATCATTGGTAATCAGATTCATGATTACTAGTGGCCATCACGAATCATGATCTGAGTAATCACTAGTGATGCTTTTTAGGATTCATACAGACAGATTCAGAAGGATTCACAAGGGTCGTTTTTAGCTAGTGGTTGGTCAGTGGCTACTGGCTAAGTTGAAGCTTCCACTAGTGATGCCACTGTCACTAGTTAATGGATGTTTCATGCACGATCCTCGGTGGCAAACGAAGCACTGGCCATGAAACACATTGTAGCCATAGAAGCCACTGATGACTAGCCACTAGTGGCGTTAATGGCTAAAAACTTTGCGAGAAAGGTTTCACTTCTTAAGCGTGTAATATTCCAGTTTCTAGGAAATAGATGGCAAAATAGATGGTTTGCCGTTCACCTATAAACAATCGTTGTGTTTAGCTTCCAAATAAGTTTACCAAAGGGTGACCCACCTTATCAAGCATCACAGGCCAGCTATGGAAACCATCATGAAACCACCATGAGAACCACCCCTGTCCAGCTCATATCAACCATCACTAGCGATTGTTTGAAAAAAACAATCGATCGACCCTTATATAAAAATAACATCGCACATCCTTCAAACACCCTAAAACTAACCCAATGGTGATTTCGCAACATCAACCAACCCTGGTCCCATTAACACCCTACACACCCTATTAGTATCAGCAACTGCCCAACCTTAATGCTTCGACTGCCAGGTTTACCATGGTCAGCCTCCATCCAATGCCAGCCCTGCAGCTCCCCTGCGTTCCGCACACTCGAGGCCACCAACAAGCTGCCCAAGACGGGTGCCAAGCATGCCAACATCTGCCGCGGACACGTGGCCGCCGGTGGGTTTCAACCCCCTTGTTTTTCAGCGCATGGCGAACGAGAAATGGTGACCAATCACTGGTGAATTTGCAGGTGGAGCTGGTTGAGAATAGTTTAGTGGTTAATCACAAATAGTAACCAATGGCTGATAGTAGGTTAATGGTTCACAATTGACCCTCGGTCCTTCATTGGTTAACAATGTGTAGATTCATAAGAATGGTTAAAAACCAATGGTTCAAAACTCATGCTTGCTGAATGACTACTGGTGAATTAGGTGAATGGTTGATAACCTGTGACTATATGTGACACTGACAGGCAGTTGAAGAGGGAAGATACCAACTATATGGCAATGAGTAATTTTGGGTAATTTATCAATCATCCCAAGAATGGATAGACTAACGTCTTAACAGCTAGACTAGTGACTTGTCATTGACGGGATGTGTAGAGCTGGGATACCAGGGAGCCACCGCCATGTAGAGATGGGTAGATGGACGGAACGATAGATGGATAAGTGAGCAATACATTAATCAATGTGGGTGTCAAAAGAGCGATACCTCAAAAATTATTGGTTTATTGCTTTATATAAATGGTGAATTTGGGATGGTTTGGAGGCTCCCTATTTTGAGAAACACCTATATAGATCAATAGATGCAAAAGTATCACGCCGCACATCTACAACCAGCGCTTTTAGCACTCACAATTCTTAATAAACAAAGTCGGAAGTCCCCCCATGACCAACCAATAATACCCCTATGCTTCCAGTCGCTGCTATATAGGTAACCAACCCCAAACAACAATGGTAGAAACCAGCTGGTTACCGGTTGTAAAGGTAACTGAAAGGCTAGGGCAACCAAGACCCAACCAAGACCAACATCAATTGATTAGAACAACATAACCATCAATTAATTCTGAGAATCGATGATTATCAACCAACAAATCCACCAATTTCTAACGTTTGGTGAGTTCTGCCACTCCTGGTAGCTCCAAATCGCTCCCCCTTTAAGCCGGGGCCGGGATGAACCTTGGGGGGGCACCTCGCTTGGCCCCTTGCGAGAGACCACCCCGGCCGGGGCCCCCGCCGATCGTCGCCAGGTGGTGAAGATCAGAATGCCGAAGCTGAAGCCACGGAGCGGCGAGCTGCAAATGAAGAACGAAAATTCATGGTTAATGATGGTTAATCATGGTGAATGAAAGTGAATGATGGTTAATCATGGTGAATAATGGTCAATAATGATGGTCAATAATGGTCGAAATTAATTCACTTATCAATTAATGATGGTTAATTAATGGTTAATTAATGGTTAATAATGGCTGCCAATGGTTAAGAACCATTAATGGTTAATCATGGTGAATGAAAGTGAATGATGGTCAATTATGGTCAATAATGGTTCTTAATGATTAATTATGGTCAATAATTGTTAATTATGGTCAATTATGGTCAATTCTGGTCAATTATGGCCAATTATGGGCAATAATGGTCAATAATGGTTAATAGTTAATAAGGTCAATGATTGTTCATAGGGTAAATTGGGTCAACCAACAAGAATAGTCATAGTTACCTATGGGAGACTTATAGTTTCAATTACTGGGAGGTTAAGAGTTATGAATATTGACCCCATCTTTGAAAATTTGGAGGTGAATAGTTTCAATAGATGGTCAGTGATGGTGCAATAGTGGTGCAATAGATGGCTGCCACAAAAATTTTGGGTGGTTAAATAGATTATGGCTCATAGTGGTTTAATCATGGTTAATAAGGTCAATCAGGGTTGGTCATGGTTAATCCCGCTTTATAATCGTCAGTAGGTTTAGTGGGTGGCTAGAAACAAATATAATTTGTTGGAAGGTTAAATAAATTGTTGGTAGGTTTAATAGGTGGTTAATTATAGATATAAGTTAACAAATGTTGAAAGATTGTGGGTAGGTTTAACAGATGGTTCATAGATGGTTTATCCAAGCAAAGAAATTGTCAGTAGGTTTAGTAGGTGGCCAACAACAAATATTATAAGGTGGTCCGGTTAGATCATCTGTTGATAGGTTCAATAGGTGGTTTATAATAGGCTTAATCATTTGTTCATAGATATATGTTGAGTAACAAATGATCAAATTAACAACCAATTCAACAAATAGTGTTTTGGTGGATAAATTTGGTGGTGGTAGAATTGTGAATTTCAAATTGGTTATTCAGAATAGATTATAATATCATGTGAATCACCAAATTCTTGGTTAAATAAGTTGTTAATAGATTTGTGGTTAGCAGGTACTGTAATTAAATCAGTTGTTAATAGGTTAAATAGGTGGTTAAAAATAGATAAAAGTTGACAAATGTTTAAGATAATAGATAATGGATGGTTCTAGTAACCTACATTGGTGCTTAAATCGCAAATGGTTATTGGTACATCTATTGATTTGGTTATTAAAGTTATCGATATTGAATTTCTTAACCACCTATATCTATTGCTGTGTATATTTGAAAGTATGGTTAAACAATTGTTAGGTCACAAATACTAGATATAGGTGGTTCCAATAACCAGAATAGGCTGGGTGATTCCAGTAACCAAACCAAATGGTTCCAATAACAATAGTATATTATAGTATATATGTAATTTTGAGAAGTTGCAATTGAGATATCATAATTTTTGTTCGTAAATAATGTAACATACAACTTAATAAGCTAATAAGTGGCAAAAAACGGTTCATAAGTGACTGATAAGTTTCTACAATTAAAGGCAAATCAGTGGCTAATAAGCCATTTAACTTAACCAATAACCGGTAATTAAATGAAATGAGCCAATGACGGGGTGTTGGTAAAATGGCTTGTAACTGGCTATAGTACGCAGAGTCGATAAAAGTGGGGAGAGTAACCAACAACTTATCAATCTTAGTGGTTGAATGGCTCATTGTCAACTTGCTTAAAATGCTGTCTAATGGAGCACTGGTTATTGGTGAATTGCCTACAGCTGGGTATAGTATCATTATAGATCTAACTAGCTTGTTAAGTGGCGAATCTCAACCAACTTTTAAGAGGGGATAACAACCAACAATTTAGGGGATGTGAACAGCCAGGGGTACGTACAGGGCGGTTGACCGACAGCAATATCGTTCATCATTGATCATTCTCAAGAATTGCAATTGACGTGGTTGGTCCATGAGAACTGTGGCAACATTAGTACCAGGGCAATTTTCCCGCGCAAAAACGCTTCATTGACCATCAATCAACCATCATCAAAGCATCAATCAACCATGATGAATCATGAATTAAGCATAAATCAACCAGCACAAACCATGAACCAACCATAGATTGGTCATGACCTAACCATAAATTAGTCGACATTAACCACCATTTAGCATTTGATTGGAACCTTCCGGGTAGCTCCAAACAGCTCCCACTTTAAAGGCACAAAGCATCATGAACCATGAACTCACCAAAATCAAACCATGAACCAAGCATAGATTGACCATGAACTAAGCATAAACTCACCATGGTTAAGCTATCACTCGCCATCACCAAACGATGCGGCTCACCACGGTTCAACAGATGCGGCTGGAGCACACAGCACCCGCAACGTACCTGGAGCAACGCTGGGAGCTGGGGTGAGCCATGACTACTAACCAGTTCGGATTATTATATTCGGATATGACGATGGCAAATCACCTTACAATCTACAGCTCTGGTGAAGGTTACCACTGGATAAGTTCGATGGACACATTTTCTTCTAAGGTAGAGTTACAGCTCTGGATGTTACCCCTTATAATGAATTTTACGTCCAGAGATTGTAACTCGGTAGCTGGATGAACCCCTACAACTCTGGTGAATGTTACCAGATACAATCCCACACAGTGCTAACCTCCAAGTAGCTACTGCTTCATCGATAGAACAATCACATGGGATCAAATGGAATTCCCGAGTATCGGCAGGGATTAGCCGCAATCATTATCAAACGTGACATACAGGGCTAGGGGTCAATATACACCAACCAAGTCCAACCAACACATGGGTACATGAGTGTCCCAACAAAGATTGGTTTGATTATCTGGTTGGTGGTTTCAACCCCTATTTAAAAAAATTGTCAACCAGCCAGTTGCTTATAAATCATAAGGAAAATAAAAAATGTTTAAACGAACCAGTTATATATTGATGTTCACCCAGGTACTGAGACAGACTGAGGCTTGGATCCACAGTAATGGCATTGAAAGATACTGAAAGTGGGATTTGGCCAGCGAAGGGAGTGGTGGTGAATGTGCACTTCGAACCATATTGAAATCAACAATTCGTGATGATGGACAGGATGTTGTCATGGTAGCAACCATCAGCTCAAAACAACTGATCCCAATGACAAGCACTAAGATACTGAATTTTGAGCTGCCTAATGATGGTGACCATTTTCATCCCCTCTCAACCATCATTGATCATTATGGACCCTTAATTTCCGGCAAACATTGATCTGATCTGCATTCACCATCAACAACTAAGGCCAAACTTTTGAAGACGATTGATTCGCAAACATTTTCCTGACCTATTTGAACTCATCCTTGCTGCGAGGCATTTATCACAATCAACCGCTCACGGCCACAAAACCATACATGACTACCATTTGGATAGAACACTCCTGGTATCTCCTTCGCTTCCCCTCACCACCAACCAAACCATCTACCATGATTTGCCATTGATAACAATCATTCAACACCCATGGCAGCGCCTCGAGACTTCTCTGACCCGGTCGCCCAGCTGTTGCCAGGTTGTGACATTCTGCGGTCATGCTCTTTTGGCATACGCTTGCACAAAATTGAACCCGACACTTTTCAGGTTGGTGGTTTCAACCCCTATGAAAAATATTTGTCAACCAACCATTGTGTTAATGATCACTAGGGAGAATAGAAATGTTTGAAACCACCAATCAGTTTACTTTGGACTGATGTACTGAATGCCAAAACCAAAGTCAAGCATGTTGCAGCAAACCTCCAATACTACAAGAGCTGGAACTCATCTTGAAGTGCACAGCTCTCACCACCACATACGGGATCGCCCCACGTAACGACTGAACCATCGCCCAAGATGGCGGCAAAGGCAAAACCTGTGGCTTGAACTTGTTGCACGTTCCTGAGCCGATCTTGAACTGCAGAACTGTCACCACCAAAATCTGGATCACCCCAGGTAACCACTGACCCATCGCCCAAGATAGCAGCAAATGCGCGTCTTGTGGTCTGAATCTGTTGCACGTTCCTGAGCCGATCTTGGACTGCAGAGCTGTCACCACCACAATCACCAAGATCTGGATTGCCCCAGGTAACAACAGACCCGTCGCTCAGGATGGCAGCAAAGGCGCGGTAGGTAGCCTGAACTTGTTGCACGTTCCTGAGCCGATCTTGAACTGTGGAACTGTCCCCGCCAAAATCTGGATCACCCCAGGTAACTACTGACCCATCGCACAAGATGGCAGCAAAGGCGCCACGTGTGGCCTGAACTTGCTGTACGTTCCTGAGCCGATCTTGAACGGCAGAACTGTCACCACCAAATGCTGCATTGCCCCAGGTAACCACTGACCCGTCACCCAAGATGGCAGCAAAGGCGAAATGTGCAGCTTGAACTTGTTGCACGTTCCTGAGCCGATCTTGAACGGAAGAACTGTCACCACCAAAATTTGGATGGCCCCAGGAAACTACTGACCCTTCGCTCAAGATGGCAGCAAAGGCCCACTCTGTGGCCTGAACTTGTCGAACCTTCCTCAGCCGATCTTGAACAGAAGAGCTGTCACCACCAGCACCTCGATCGCCCCAGGTAACCACGGACCCGTCGCCCAAAATGGCAGCAAAGGCGCCACCCGTGGCCTGAACGTGCTGCACGTTCCTAAGCAGATTTTTCACAGCAGAACTGTCACCACCAAAACCTGGATGGCCCCAGGTGACCACTGACCCTTCGCTCAAGATGGCAGCAAAGGCAAATTCTGTGGCCTGAACTTGCTGCACCTTCCTGAGCCGATCTTGAACAGAAGAGCTGCTGCCACCAGAACCTCGATCGCCCCAGGCAACTACGGACCCGTCGCCCAAAAGAGCAGCAAAGGCGCCACCCGTGGCCTGAACTTCTTGCACGTTCTTGAGCTGATCTTTCACTTCACATCTTGCATTACCCCAAGTCACGATCCGGTCACCTCCACAGCACCACATTGCAAAAGCTTTGTTCGCTGCCACTACCTGTGGTTGTTGCACAATTGCTGTGAAGTGATCTCCATCTTGAATGCCTGAAGCTTCCAAAGAGCCGGTGGTCTCGGTCAACGCATGTCCCCTTTCTGTGACAAGTCTGAGGCACCTCTGTCCGAAGGATTTTTGGGCCAGCACCCTCAAGTCGTTCACTGTAGAAAGGGAGGCGATTGACAGCGAATCGCTCCTGCCACTTGGTAGGGACACGGTAACTTGAAACATTTCAAATTGAAGGCGCACAGTCCAAAGAAAGCGGTTGTAAGTCACCCAAAAAATCATCGGTAACCAACCATCCTACACTTCCTGCAGTGATATCCTGGTGGGTACTGGTCATTCATCGGTACGCAAAGAGTGATCTCTGGTCCAACCATCCTGAATAGATCACTATGAATGGTTAGACAATACAAAGATTAAAATTCACCATATTAAAGATCCTGTGAATTTTCATATGTTATTGCAGTACAATGAATCTTCAAAACCACCGACCAGCTATTCAAAATTCCGACCTCTTGAGCCACTGCTGTGCCAGCAATCCACAAAGCAACGCTTTGGCAGTGATGAATCCTGGTCGTGTGACATGGATAACACCGCATGAAACCATTGCTGGTTGGTGATTGAACCACCCCTGTGTAAAATTATGAGTTAATCAGCAAACCATCACAAATATGGGGGGAAACAACAAAGGCTGGGGAAAAAAACATTGGGGGAAATGAAGTTCGACCATAGAAATTTGAGGGATTGGAATCAACTATAAAAATTTAACTGCTTTCTTAATCAACCAACCATCACAAATCTTGAGGGAAATAGAAAAAATGCTTAGAACAACCAAGCATTTTTTGGTGAGAATTTACAATGATTGCAAGATACTGGTGGGCAGTAAAGAACTCCACCACTTGGTATAACAATTACACCACCACTTGGGGGCTTCTCAAAATAGGGACACCCCAAAACATGGATGGCTTATTACTATAAATGGTGGTTTCTCAAAATAAAGGACCCAAAAAACGATTGTTTTACTATGAATAATTTGCATTGGATGATTTGGGGGGTTCCTTATTTTGAGAAAACACCCAATGGCTGATATTGACTAATAACAATTTTGAGAAAACACCCAATGACTAATTATTCATCATTACCAACCACTAATTAATCATTATAAATACGTGGGGTTACCCCCAGCTGCGACACTAGCCGCTGAGCCACAGGAGTCCTGGCTCAATTCCGGTTCAATCGTTGATATTAACCCAGGATTAATAAACGCCAGGTTTTTAGGGGATTCCCCCTATTAATCAACCAGGGGTTTATTAATCCTGGGTAGCCATTAAGCGGTTAAGCCTTCCTGATCTCACGATCAGAATCATGACAAGCTGAAGCCTGAAATGATTATTATGAAAACGATCGCAGAACAGAAAAAATGAAGATTACGAAACAGCGTTAGCCAGCAATTAGCCGCCAATTCACCGTCTGTTGACCATGCACCACCCATGGAAACAGAATGAACTAAAATCAAGTAAACCATATGTATACATATATATATATATATACATATACATAAATAAATATATATATATACATATCAGAAAAGAAAAAACATAAATCAATCATCAGAAACCATCATTGACCACAAATGAATCATTGCCCATAAACTGATCATCAATCAAAGACCACCTTCTTGACCATCTCACCACCACTGAAGCATCATAAACCACCACTAGAACTGCACCGTTTGGCCCATCCTTCACCCGCCGGCACCATAGCATTGCCACGCCCGGCGTGGCTCCGTCAAGGGCGCGAATCCAGGCCTTGGAAGCTGGTGAAATCATCGTGGAAAGGCCACCGTTGAAAGTGGCCTAGGTGGTATTTATAATGATTCAGTAGTGGTCAATAATGATGAATGGTTGATAATGGTCGATAGTAGGGGATGATAACCAACAATGGGTTCCAAATAGTGGTTAGTAAGAAATAATGATTCCATTATGGTTTGACGATGATTCATTATGGTTTGACGATGATTCCACCGCTTTCATCATTAGTGCTTGGTAATGATGAATAATGGTTGATAATGGTCGATAGTAGGGAATGATAACCAACAATGGATTAATTATGGTTAATACTCGTTCTTGGTGGTTGGTAATGATGAGTAATGGTTGATTTCCTCGTATTCAGGCGGTCACGAAGGTCGCCTAATCACATGCTCCCTGTCACAGGTGGATGGTCAATGGGTTCCTAATCGTGGTTCATAAATGGTATATATCTATATATAATGATTATATGGCGGTGAATTAGTGGTTAATAGTGGTCAGTAGTGGTCAATTGATAGTGGCTAATAATGGTTGATAGTTTAAAAATGGCTAATAGTGGCGAAAAATGAATTTTCAAGGGCATTAGAAGTGGTCGACAATAGGGAATGATAACCAACAATGGATTAATCATGGTTAATACTCGTTCTTGGTGATTAATAATGATGAATAATGGTTGATAATGGTTTTCTAGGGTTTTTTAGGGGTTATTAACATTAATAGTGGTTGACAATAAAGGATGATAACCAACGATGGGTCAATGATAGGACAGGATTGATGGTGGCATCAGGGTTTGTAAACTGCTCAATACTGGTTATCAAAATGAAGGCTGAAAATAACAAAGTGACTTACGTGATTGATATTCACTTGTAAATCATTGTTAATACTGGCTATTAGTGCTTAATAATCATGAATAATCACCTAAGGGTTGACAATGGTTAATTATGGTTAATAATGTGGTTCATATGGCTAATCCGGGTTGACAATGGTCATAATGTGTAATGGCTAATGATTGGTTATACCATCAATGATTCTTGGATAATTATTGGTTTCCTTTAGTGGTTCACCTAAAAAAGTTGTATAATTATGTCAAAACAGGGGTAGTTGAGTGATGAATTATGATGGTTTACCTGAAAAGGATGGTGATTTTTCAGCTTCCCAGTTAGCTAATCACCTTCTTTCAAAGGTAAACAACAGTTCTTTCTATAATTTTGTACGCAACCAGGTTGGTTTATTAGCTATGGTGGTTTATCACTTTTTCCACGCAACCAGGTTAGTTATTCATTCTGGTGATAAACCCATGTGGGATGATGGGGATTTTTCATGCGAGCGGAAAATCGTTTACCAGGTCGTGAAGCCTTCAATTTGACCATGACCGAGCAGTAAAAAACATGGGTTACGGTAACTATCTATTAACCAAACAATTCACGATGAATTCAATCAATTGAACACGGTAAAAAGAAAAACATGGATTTGTCCAACTTGAGGCCAGGGGTAAGTGACGAAAGCTAGCATGGCAACTGACCTGACTGGAAGAACAAGAACTAGCATGCATTCATTTTTGTTGAAGAAAGCCGCAACAAGTGGAAACTGTAGTGCAACAAGAACGACACAGGGGGGATTGAGCCGAGCGAGGGGAGGAGGGGGGGGGGCAATAATTGAATTATTAATCATTTGTGACCTTCGGAGGTCCTGTCCCCGCAAATTACTCGCTAAAGCAAGAGCAACTTCAGCTAGCTGACGCTAGCTTTCGCCATTGATTCAAGCCATGGTTCAATCATCAACACTTAGCCATTATAAATCGTCCTTAATCAGCATTTCATAGTGACCCATTCAATGTGACAAGCATAATGACATTGATTCGCAGTTCATCAAGTGTCGGTGAACCAGAACCGCCGATTAAGCATGCAGGAGCCGCTAATCTAATTAACCATCTATTCCAGTAAGCGTTGGTTAACCACAGGCTAATCATCAGTCAAGCAGCATTAGACCATCATTGGTACTGGCAAATCACTTTGTTCATAAGCTGTTGAATTCCATAAAAAGTAGGATCATCGATTGACTCCATCGACTATTCATCATCAACTATCAGTCCACCATCAATCAACCATCAATCAATCACTGTCAAGCATTAAGCATGATGCTTAACAATGCTTAAGCACGCATCAATGAACCACAACCATTGACCGCAAGCAGGAACCATCATTGACCAGTTGAACTCCTCAAGCAATTCAATTAGACATCGATCTACCATCAATCAGCCACTATCTAGCCATCAACTAACCATCAATTAATCATTGTTAACGATTCATGTGCCATAATCATTAATCATCATTAGTCGCTAATGATTAATCAGTGGTTATCATTGATCAATCATCATCAATCACTAGTTACTAATCAATAAGTAACCACTGAATGCTGATCATTAATCACTAGTTAGTTTAACCATGGATCATTCTTAAGCATCAGCGTTTCACCACGAGCCAAGGCCGCCATGTTTGCGCTGAGTGACTCCCATGCCGTAGGCCCCAGCGAAGCCGCAAGAGGCTCCCAGCCTCGGCAATCGAAATGAGGGCCGAAGGGTGACATGGAGTGGTTGGAATCCATGAGAAATCCATGATTTTGACAATGGTTAATAAACAACAGTAGTAGTAGGGAATATAGTTCATGAATGATGGCTAATGATGATCAAACACCACTGATCATGGGAATCCATGATGGCACTTAGTTCATGATTGTCCATGAATCATCCACTAATCATAATGAGAATCACGGTTGATGAGAATCATGAGAATCAACAAGTCGCCATCCATTAATCCATGATGGAAATCATGATCATGGTAGTTGAAAACTGATGATTCGAACAACTGTTGTCAATTCATGATTAGCCCTTGGTGAATTGATGGTCAATCGATGGCGAATTGGTTCATTGGTAGCTATGCAGGTCGGTTGATCATGATCAAGCCTAAGCGATGATTAGTTGATGATAAATTCTAATGGTTTGTGATGCTTAATTCGTAATCAGTTGACTGGTCTGTTCCGAGAAACCTTGGTAAAACACAAAGTCTTAGTGGTCATACAATCACCGTCATCATTCCGAATAATGCTAAAGTCCATGCTGGTCCTTTGCTGGGAAAAACATTATTTGATGCCTGCAATGATGACTACTTGATGGTTAGATGACGATCAGTTTTCATACTTAGTTCATGCTTAAATGATGGTCAGTTGATGACTAGTTGATGATGAGTTGATGATTGGTTAATGTTTCGATAATGATCGATTTTGATGATTCGTTGATGCTGTTCTGATTGCTCAGATCAGAATGGTTGATATATGGTCGGTGACGGGAGACTGATGGTATGTTGCGAAAAATGTTGGCGAATAATGAGAGATTATGATGGGTTCATGGTGCTTTCATAATGGTTAATGATGCTATTTTGTTGATGGGAAAGAATGGTTGATTGGTGGCGAATTGATGTCGAGAATGGTCAATAAATGCCCGTAAGCTGATGTTTGTTTGTTATTCTCCCCTATTATGAACCACTACAATCCCCTGTAAACCATGTTTAAATTGACCAACTAGTCCTGGAAACGGCGAGCGAAACAGCCACCCCGTTCCACGGTGCAACCAGCTGGTGACTCGATCAGCAGAACCGGCTGCCAACAGCCAACTTGGAAGATCTACTGTAAGTGCCATAAATAGCTACAAGGTGGGCCCCCAACCACGGCTAGAGCTGTTGCTTTCTTTGCGTCACTGCCGGTGATTCCTACCAGAGCTGGGGTCATGAACCGCT
>VSDK01012002.1:136901-165531 GCA_009767595.1 Symbiodinium kawagutii
GCGTCATGCACCGCTCGCCATAGATCTAGCACGACCAGAGATGTAAGAGTGGATCTCCTGGGGGAGATCGAACATTTGTCGTCATGAACAATCGGATGCTGCTTGGTGGTTGAACCACCCCTGGTTGGTGGTTTCAACAATTTTGACAATCTATAAAAGGGATACCCCCGAAATGATGGGTTTATCACTATCAATGGTTGAATGGTTGGTGGTTTTAACCCCTATGAAAAATATTAGTCAACCAGCTATTTGTTAATAACTAATAGGGAAAATAAAAATGTTTGAAACCACCAACCAGTAATGGATCACCAGAGCGACAAAGGCGGGTAATGGATCTACAGGGCGTGTGATCCTGGTACTGACTGATGCTCCGTGGTGGTGATATAAATTTGCCAACAAATTATCCATAAAACAACCCAGTTTTGTAGGTAAAAATAGGAAACATGAAGTATCTGGGATGATTGATCATCGATGAATGTCAAGCAACCATTGTCAAAAATGCTTCACAGTGGGTGAATGTTGATAATGGCTAATGATGATTGACCATCAACACATCATCCAGTACCATGAAGCATCATGAAACCAACATTGAACCACCATTTTCTACCAGTTAAAAGCTCAAAAATCACCCCGAGTTTCCAGGTGCCGCACCTTGGCGCCCCGACAAGACCTGGCTCCCTTCAAAGCCCCAGTAAACCGCCATGCCCACCGTTGCAGCAGCCTGGCGCGATGATCCACAGAGGTTTTTGTGACCAAACAATCCATGATCTTGAAAGAATCCAGTTGTGAACCACCATAAATAGTGATTGATAATGGTTGATGGACCATTATGAACCACCATAGTTGATCATTGTTATGAACCATTATGAATCACTATTAGTGGTTGATCATCATGAAGAGTGATTCATCATGGTTGGTAACAATGATCGTTGTCTGGTCGGTGGTTGATGAATAGTTGTGAATGATTGTTGATGAATAGTTTTGAATGGATGATCCTGAAAGAATCCAGTTATGAATGGAGTTTCAAGTAATTATGATTGATCAGTGTGTCATGATTGAAACACTGGTCAGTTTTGTTATTTTGTTACTGGTCATGATCGTGAAACAATCCATGATTGTTGATGAATAGTTGTGAGTAGTTGTGAATGAGTGTTGATGAGTAGTTATGAATGGAGGTTCATGAATAACGGATGTTTCGTTATGAATATATGATGGATGTTTCGTTATGAATAATGGATGCTTTGTTATGAATAATGAATGTTTGTTTCTCATGATTGTTTCAAAAAAATGTATGAATAATGGAGGTGTTGTTAATCATGATAAACAAAAAAATTCTCACGATGAATAGATATGTTCTCATGTGATTAACGGATGTGTTTGTCAATCATAATTAGTTACTGTGAATGGATGCTTTTTTATCATGATGACTAATGAACACATTGCTATGCTTAATGGGGTGGCCAGTAATCATATGGTGGTTCAGTGGTTTCTTAAAATAGCGGTGCCCCTAAATCATCCAAAATTAATAACCCAACCATTACTTGGGGGGGTATCAAAATGGCTTGACAAACCATATCATGACCATTTAGCTTGTCAAAGGTCTGATTTTTCACCTGACCGGGGCGACCACGAGTCGCTTTACATGCGGCCCTACGCCGCATGTACTGGCTGGGATGTATTTCTTGGATCTGCGTCTCGGGGTGCCATGGAACAGTGAGCACTGACGACTTGGGGTGCCATCATTTATCACTGACAATTTGGGGTGCCATCATTAACCGACAAATGCACGAACTCTTGGTGGCACATGATTTTTTTTCTGATAATCGATCCATTTGCAAGCATTCGGGAATAAGGGAATTATAAGCAATCATAGGGGATCATGTATTGCATCATAATCATATCATCAATGAATAGTTCGTAAAGTACATCATTGTATTCATCCTTGTATCGCAAATAACCTAAGTTGTACTATCAATGGTTTCCTATTATTGTTGGTATATCCCCTTACTCGAACTCTTTGCAAACAAACAGAATTCGCATTGCGTGAGATCCACGAGACTTCAATGGTCAAGAGGTACCATCAAGCAAACAGACCTGTTAACATCTGGTGGCAGCCACTGTCAGCAGGCCGCGTTGACGTTTAACGGCCATTCAGAATGAACCACAAATAACGGTGGCTAATATCAACCACCAATGGTGGTTAATGGCTGATGATGGTGCTTGCTGTTAGTTCAACATTGTGAACCATACAAGAGTCATTGACAATAATCCCACCCTCGATTACAACCCTTCAGAATCAACCACCCATATACAACAGTGTATTCACCTAGTACAATAACCATCGTTAATCATTGTCCTAGGTGAATGTCAATAACAACCATTCTTAAATTAACAACATTATAACCTGTTGTCATGGTTAATATTAACCAGTTAATATTATACAATATTCTGACTTTATCATTGTCCAACTAATATTAACCGTTAAAATTAGAATTAAACCATCAAACCTGTTGTTAAATATATTGTCATGGTTAATATTAAACCTGTTGTCCAACAATCAACCACTAAAAAACATCAGAATCGATCAAAGATCAGCCATCAGGCGCTAAGCCTTGCCAGCACCTGAACCCCTGGGGAGCTCAGCACCGAACCCCGTTTGGGAGCCCAGGCCACACCAACCCCCCCCGCGGCCTGAAGCGTCAGCGACGCCACTGAGATGATCTGCAACTTTTGTTCCTGGGCCTTGCCACAGTTCTGCGGATGCGTAAAGTCATGCAACTGGAGTTGATTCATGGTGAACAATGGTCAATGATAGGGGAATTATAAGCAATAATCATAGGGGATACACCAATAGTAATAGGAGGAGATAAGCAATATTGGGGGGATGGTTCATCCTCGTTATGAACCATGGTTTTCATAGTGGATCAACTTGTGGCTAATGGAGTTTAATCACCGACAATAATGGTTAACTACTTGGAGCTGATGGAAATGGTGAACAAGCGTCAATCATAGGGATTTGTGAAAAAGCAATCAAAGGTGATATGCCAAAAACAGGAGGATCATAAGCAATGATATGGATTGTTTCATCAGTGTGATCAGCAATTAAATCCAAGCATAAGTTATATATATATACATATATATATTACATAACTATATGGTGCTATCTTAGCACTGCTTCTATTAGTTCTATCGAAATCGCTGAATCAAACGCCCAACTTATTCAGAAGCAGTGCTAGCTGTTCGATCGATTGAAGTGTGGACGAAGCAATGATGGGAATGGTGATGGGAAATGCTGCTGAATCATGGTGGAGAATGATGGTCAATCGTGATGACTGATGGTGAATCATGGTGATTGATGGTGAATGGTGATTGATGGTGAAGGCTGGTGAATGGCCGGCTGAAATGGCCTCGTAAAACATGAAGAAAAACCTAATGAAGGATCACAATCTTGATATCGACAATAGGGAGATTAACAATCCAAGGATTAGCATCCTTGTTGTTGACCAAAACTATGTTGATATCGTGACAGAAAAATGGTCATGGAGGGCTTGAAGCTGCCATAGTACAAACCTTTCACGACGATCGGTTCAATTCATGTGAGGTGCATCTTGAATCATCAACGATTTTTCGTGGAAATGTTAAGACACAGATTTATAGCGAGAATGCTATATGCCAGTCTTTATAGCCAGTATCTATTATTCAAAGCCTATATCCCTGATATAGGTAGTGGTTATATATTCGAGTTAAAAAGCTTATACGGGCATCAAAGCCAGCTATAGCATCAAAGTTCCTGGTGTTGCCTATCCCGTGGGAGGATTTTTGGTCAAGCTACCTTTCCACAGTCGATGATTCTCTGAGTCCCTGCTGATCGCACTGACATGGCCAGCAACCAATCTTCAGGAAACCAGAAGCAGCCAACCGTCGCAACCAACCAACCGCTACTGCTGCTGTTTCACCATACAAATGAGATCTTTACCTACAGGAAGAAGTGGTTGTTGGACCAACACCCACTACAAATATTGACTAACGACCAACGAGGACCAATAACAACCAGCAACAATCAACTAGGACCACTCAAGAACTAAGACCCAAACAACTAAAATCCCCAACCAACGGGGATGAGCCATGTTTGCAGCGTCAAGAATTTGAGAATCCTATTCAGATCTTAGGACCATGAATTCATATGTATGCCTAACCAAACAATATTGATAAACCAGCAATTTCTCAAACATGGGTTGTTTGTTGCTTCATGAAACATGCCTGTGGGTCAATACCCTGTGCACCTCATGTAGATCATTCAACGTTGTATTCCAGCTAGTGTTGTTGGTTTGTTATCCCGCATAATTAACCATAATCAACCACTGCTAACGATTATATGGCTGTGGGTCAGTTCACCCTGCACCCCTAGGTACCCCTGGTATACCCATTGGTACCCACCATAACATTGGTTGGCTAATGTTGACCCACATCCATTTATATAGCTGGTATATATCCCCTATAATTGTTATTTATCATCCCCTCTAATGAACTATTTTTTACCATATTGCGTCAGCTACTATTGATGGTTTACTGCTTGACCCATTGTTGGTTATCATCCCTGAACCATTCATTACAGTCACTAACCATATAGTAGTTGTTTCACCATTGCTGCAATCTATTATCTCCTATTATTAACCATAATTAATTAATGGTTATAATAGACTATTAGCAACAATTGTATATCAACATAACCATTAAGCACCCCTGCCCCCCACAACGAGTCATGGCAAATCTCGGACCATCATGCCTCGAAGCATCCAGCGAAAGCGGCGGCCAGAGCCCTGCGCTGACAGTAGGGTGGTTGATTTATGGGGAATGGGCCCCCCAACCACGGCTGGAGCTGTTGCTTTATAAGCAAGTTAACTGGGGTGATTGCTACCAGTTATAGCGGTGAACTAACCCAACTTAAAACTGCAAGGGGCCCACCTTGTATGGGGAATGGTTCGGACAGTGAAGCGATCGCAAGAATGATTTGACGGTGCTATTGATGTGTATATGATGCGTATGAACAGTTCAACGCTGGTTAATCAATAATAGCAATAATGGTTGGGAATTGACGGTTAAGTGATGGTCATTGAGGGTTAAATGATGGTTCAATGATCAGCTTAAATGATGATTAACTAACCAATGGTAAATTGATGATTGATAAGCTTCGTGAACAATGGTGAATCATCAAGAATGGCTGTAAGTAGCTAATTTGACAATTGTGGTTGATAGTTTGCCACTCTTGCAAGTGAAGTTCACTGCAATTGCTCGCTCGTCGTAATTTTCAGTATGCAATACCCAAGATTGGTAAACAGTTGTTGGTGATGGTGGATAATTGTGCAACATGTTTGAGGAGTGTTTCAGCCGTAATCAATAGTTATGAATTGACGTTTCATGATTGATATGGGATAGTATGATTAACAAGGCAAAGGGTCAAAAATGTGCTTTATAATGGCTCATACATTTTGCTTGGATGAGAAGGTGCTATTTGATGGTCTATGGTTGAAAAACGATTCATCAAACATGGTTTATTAATGGTCAATGTTTTATAGTAGTGGGTTTGTCGGGCAGCACCCTAGCTCATCCCCTTAACTGCAGGGGTGGAATAGCTGCCCGCCTGTCCGCCTGGTGTTGCACCCGGGGATCGAACCCCAGGTCCGACGCTTGAGGGAAGACGTCATTTCCGGCCCCCTTGTCAATGTTTTATAGTAGGGTCTAACGGGCACCAATAATCTATATATGCTCAGGTATAGGTTGGTTGGTGTCGGAAACTCATTGCTGATACGGCTGCAGTGCCACCTTTTCATCACCAAGAATACCAACAATAAGATCGCATCGAATCTGCCAAAAAAAAAATACAATAGTTAGTTATCATGTTGCGTTCATTCAATACAGTAATAGAATTGAAACATATCTGGACTCCAAAAATGATTTTTTTCTGTAAATTGGATGATTTGGGGGCGTCCCCTGACCTACCTCCATGTGCCAATTCCACGCAGTAAAAAAACGTCACAGCTTGACATCAACACAAAAAAACCAATCATGGAAGCCTTGCACTCGTAGCTTTTGGAGGAACAGATTTTCTTCCTGGCATTGGTTATTTGGGTTCTACATCGCGGACCACGCTCGTTACACCAAATCAGACTGTTCACAAAGTGGATAAACCCAACTTCTACCTGCTGGGGTCTGTTTTCTGAGTTCCCTTCCGTTTCCAAGATGTGAAAATAGAACACCGTTGGATTTTCTCGTGACCAACTCTGTCTCAATCACAAGTGAGAAAACCGATGGCAGCAAAAGGAGGGAAATATGTATGTACATTTACACACACATGTATGTATATATATATATATCAAACTTGGGGACCCTTGGACCTCTGTTGTGATTGAACCACCCGATCATCCTGATTAACAAAAACTGTCTTGCGAATACATCTGGATATATGAGTTTCTACCTTCGAAATTGATTTGTCCTATGTGCATTCTAATATGTAAATATGTATATTTAATATATATATATATATATACAAATCATGCAATGAAAAGACATATTCAATTGGAAGAGTATAGAAATATTGTGGAATACATATATCTAATATAAACATGTGTACAAGTGCCACTTCAGTTGCAGCCACAAGTGGTGCGGGCCCCACACTGCTGCCCCAGTAGGGCCCCGGCAGAGCCAGGGTGAAGAGGGCTTGCCACATCTGAGGGCCATCCTGCAGCAAAGATTGGTTCCTGGTTGGCTAATGAGACTGGCTAATGTCTGGTGCAGGCAAGCGAGTTGGTGAAAGGGTGGGTTTATCATGGTTTCATTGATGGGAAAGGTTGAATAATATTCAATGTCAAGGTGGTTGATTATGGTGAACAACTGTGGTTGACAACTATGCTGAATGATGGCTGATGATGATGCTGATGAATCGTGGTTAGCAAACAATCCTCAATGAAAGTTAATGATGATGAATCACAAACAGATCGTGATAAGCAATGCTTCAAAGTAAGAGACAGAAGCCAATAAAGGGTTTGAAACGGTTGGTTATGTCTAATGATGGTTCATCAATGTTGATCACTGCTAGATATTGATGTTGGAGCAACAGTGAGCTCGTGGGTAGTAAATAGCATGGTTCGATTACTGACTTCAATACTGTTCGTCAAATTGATTTTAATTGGATGTTCCTTTGCCAAACTTCGATGATCCTAGTTGCTTCTTATTCTGCTCAGTTCTCAAGGCTGAAAGGATGGTGACTAAGATCCCCAAAGGTATTGCTTGGTTGTTCATGGTGATGATCAGTTGGCGGATGGTAACTCAAACTGGCAATCATCTACTGGTGCTTATCATCCCAGCTCCAATAGATAATCCCTATCTATAAATGGTAGACCGCGCCAGTTGAAATCACTGGCTCCATATCTAAGAGATCACTTAATTGATCCTATTGGATCCGAAACTCCTGTTGGCCGTCTTTAATGGGCATTGAACCTTAACATACATTGAGATACCTTAAGATGATTTGTATAGTCTATGATATAGTACTGGTTGGTGGTTTCAAGCCCTATGAAAAATATGAGTCAATAGTCAACCACCCATTTTGTTCGTAAGAACCAGGGAAAGTAAAAATGTCAATCAAAGCACCAACTAGGATATGACGGTCTGTCAAAATGATGGTTCCCAAAATTGACTTTAATTCTTATTTTTCTTGGGTGCCGCCTTGTGAGCTGTCTACAAAATTGTGGAGGAAATCGCTGGATGAAAACATCAGTGTTTTGATGTCTGAGCCTGAAAATGGGACTTGTCGCTAGTGCGGCTAACTTTTGCATTCCGTAGTAGATCAACCCCAGTTTAGATTAAAAAGCTGATGAATTACCATCAAATATGAGAAGTTCCTTTACAATTATTTATATATATATATATATCTAACAGTACTGGTACTGAGATTGCCCATGGTTAACTAACCAGCGTTCAACACCCTATGATCCCTATGGCAGCGTTGCGGCACTTCTGTGACTGATGATTCGTGATTGCACAGCTGTTGTTGCATCGTTGTCACATACTGCGGTCATACGCGTTTGGCATATTCTTGTCTACATCTGTTGGGACTGATGCACTGAGTGCCAAAATCAAAGTCATTCAAGTGCATTCCAGCAAGCCTCCAAGACTACAAGAACTGGAACTCATCTTGAAATGCACAGCTCTCACCACCACAGATGGGATCGCCCCAGGTAACGACTGACCCGTCGCCCAAGATGGCGGCAAAGGCAAAACCTGCGGCTTGAACTTGCTGCACATTTCTGAGCTGATCTTGCACTGCAGAGCTGTCACCACCAGAACCTCGATCCCCCCAGGTAACCACTGACCCATCGCCCAAGATGGCAGCAAAGGCACGCTGTGTGGCCTGAACTTGTTGCACGTTCCTGAGCCGATCTTGAACTGCAGAGCTGTCACCACCATGTCGTGGATTGCCCCAGGTAACCACTGACCCATCGCCCAAAATGGCAGCAAAGGCTTGGTCTGTGCTCTGAACATGTTGCACATTCCGGAGCTGATCTTGCACTGCAGAGCTGTCACTGCCAAAATCTGGATCACCCCAGGTAACGACTGACCCATCGACCAAGATGGCAGCAAAGGCTTGGTCTGTGTGCTGAACGTGTTGTACTTTCCTTAGCTGATCTTGCACTGCAGAGCTGTCCCCACCACACTCGGGCTCGCCCCAGGCAACCACTGACCTGTCGCCCAAAATGGCAGCAAAGGCACCATAAGTACCGTGCACTTGTTGCACGTTACAGAGCTGATCTTGCACTGCGGAGCTGTCCCCACCATACTCTGGATCGCCCCAAGTAACGACAGATCTGTCGCCCAAAATGGCAGCGACGGCAAAACATGTGGCTTGAACTTGTTGCACGTTTTTGAGCTGATCTTCAACTGCAGAGCTATCGCTGCTACAATGTCGATGGCCCCAGGTGACCACTGACCCGTCGCCCAAGATGGCAGCAAAGGCAAAACGATTGGCTTGAACTTCTTGCACATTCCTGAGCTGATCTTGCACTGCAGAGCTATCGCCACCAGAACCTGGATCCCCCCAGGTAACCACTGACCCGTCGCCCAAGATGGCAGCAAAGGCATAAGCTGTGGCCTGAACTTCTTGTATGTCCCTGAGCTGATCTTGAACTGCAGAGCTGTCTCCACCCCAATCTGGATGGCCCCAGGTCACAATCCTGTCACCTCCAGAGCACCACATTGCAAAAGCCATGTTTGTTGCTGCTACTTTTAGCTGTTGCGCAACTGCCGTGAAGTGATCGCCATCTTGAATGCCTGAAGCTTCCAAAGAGTTTGTGAGGTCGGTCAGCGCATGTCCCCTTTCTGCGACAAGTCTGAGGTACCTCTGTCCGAACGACTTTTGGGCCAGCACCTTCAAGTCTTTTACTGTAGAAAGGCAGGGGATTGACAGTGTTTGGCTCTTGCCACTTGGAAGAGATACGGTAGCTTGAAACATTTAAAACTGGATGCCCAAAGTCCGAAGAAAACAATTTCTAGTCAAAATTTGATCTCTTGAGCCACTGCTGTGCCACCATTTGCAGTCCGCCAAAGGCCACGTTGTTGGAACCAGCTGGTTTCCAACGGCATTTCTGTCCTGCTTGGACAAGAGTGATGTTCTCATGTCATGAATGAAGCACACCCTGTAACCATTCATTACAAGTGGCGAGAGAGTTAATCAACCATTGTCAACCGCAAGTTTAACTATTGCTAAGCATGGAAAATCCCACGGTTTCCCCCTTAAAACAAATGCGAGCTCGTACCTATTGTTTTGTTCAAATCCCAGCTGGCAAATCAAGCATCCCAAACGCAAAACATGGCTTTGAGTACACAGCTCACCCCTGGCTGTTCACATCCCGAATTTATGACCAGTCAAACTGTTGGGATGCGAACTTCCTACCCATTTTTACGATGATTGGTTATGACCCAAGGCCATGCCGTTAACCATTCCTGATCCAAACCGCCTAATTCAACCATTAATCATTAATCATCCTAGTTGCTAAGCATGATTCTGGTGCCGGGAGCTAATCATGTCATCTATGCTTACTATTATCCAGTGGTTAACTAGCTTAACAATGATTAGTATCATAGCCAACTAATGCTTACTATTCCTGATGGTAGCCACCCATATCCGAGCTGAAGCCTCTAATTAATCAACTAGGGCAGCGGTTGCCGATGATCCTCCAAGTTCGGAAGATCAGCTATGTCCCGAGAGCCAACCTTCCGCAACAAGTCCGACCTCTGCTTTTTGTTGGTTCAACTACAACCAACTCTTGCTTCATCTGTTGATTGATAGGACCAGCAATGCTCAAAGATCTATCTATCAGAGTTGTTGATAGCTTCATCGAATCGAATGTAGGTTCATCAATCGTTGCTGGTTCTCCAGCCTCAGAACCTACAACCACCACTCGTGCGTGGTAACCTAACCTAAGTATAGACATCTACCATAACTGGTACTTCACCTAGTGAACTTACCGAAGTCAACTACTTGGGGGGGGTACCACCCTGTCTCACTGGGTTCACCGTGGCGTAACCCTAGAACCTGGGTCAACTATCATCCGTGCATCTATCGCAACAGTGGGGCAATGGCTTCAAACATTTTACCATTGGTTCACTTTACCATTGTTGACAGGATACAATAACAGTTCAATAGGATTTAATGCTTTCAACGCAAAATCCCATGAAATCTCATAAATCGTAAAAAAATGAAATCAACAAATAAAACCTATATAAACCAACCAAACTCCGGCTAAAAATCTAAAGCCTATTAATCCTATCCCTCGCAATCCTCTAAACCATCCAAGTTCTCCTGCTGTTCGTTCCCTCTGCTCGGGCGCCAGACCCAGGTCAGACATAGTCCCACCACCAGCGCTACCAGGGCTACGGAGACTTGATAGAAGGTCGATTCGTTGTTCATCCTGAGGCCGCAACGCGGATCCCAGGCGCACCCACGGGGTCCGTTCACATCAGCCGGGCGGCTGGTTTCGTAGATCCGACTGAGATCAAGCGATAGAAGGGCCACTTTTTAAGTGCTTAAGAATGGTTAATAATGGTTAATAGTGATTAACAATGCTTAATAATGATTAATAATGATTAATTATGGTTAATAGTGGTTAGTAATGGTTTTTTGGTCTTTGCGGATGAATGCCGATTCGCAGCTATGACCTGGGTTAGAATTGACGTACCCCAGTCACACTCCTTTTTACACCAAGCTGCTGCTGATGCTGCGCGGTGTCTCATAATGGTTAATAATGGTTAACCACTTGTGGCTAGTAGTGGTTAATGGTTAAGAGTGGTTGACAAGGATTACATAAATGGTTAAGAGAGACCACGTTTTGGGTGTCCCGATTTCAACCAACATCATATGGTATACCACTTGAACAAGACAAGTGCACCAATTTCAACAAAGTTGTTTACGAGAAAAAGTAAAAAACAACACCGTAAATGATGGGAAACAACTGTCACTTTCTAGGATATGTTCTTGTAACCAAATCCTATGACGATCTTATACCAGGAGCCAGTATCCATCAAGACAATCATGAGGGATAATGGCAAACAGTAGAACATTTCTGACGTGCTACTGCAATAAGAAGAGTTTAGCAGCATTTACAACCAGTTGTGTTTGATGTGTCCAGGTAACGCGCGAAAAAAACAGTGCTTTCGTTCACTTATGATAGTTTTATACCAGTACACCCAACAATGGTATGCCAATACAACCAACAATGGCGAATTAGTACAACCAGTAATTGTCGCTATATGGGTAAGTGCCAAAATAGTTGTACCCCCAAAACCAATGGTTTTCTATTAAAATGATCATTTTTTGGTGGGTTATTGGTTACTCGATTTTGGCACATACCCATATCGACGTCCAACTATATTGCTGTGAGCACGACAGTCGTCAACATTGCCGGTGTCTCATGGCAGCGAGTTCTTCGTACCAGCTGTGGAGCTGATCAGCCGCATCAGCTGGAACTAGCAGTACACATTTGCACTAACAATGAGGATACAGCTGCTGGGCCCCCCAAGTACTTATCAGTTCCTTGACACCCTGGAACTGGTAGGAATCATGGGAATCGCCCCAGTTGCGTGGTTACAACCCCAGCTCTAACTGGTAGGAATCACCCCGCTGAAGTTAGACAAATAAGCCAACAGCTCCAAGTGGTGGGGGGCCCGCCTGGTACAACTAGTACAACTGACTCTCTACCATTTGTTACACCACTCCTGGCACATGATCGCCCAACCAGGTTTGTTTATTACTGATGGTTCGTGTCAAGTGGTTCATTCTGACTGGTTCATCGATGATGCTTCATAATTCATCCTTAATAATTGATCATGTTTGATCCTGAGATATGAGTCGTTATTACTGGTTCATCATGGTTGATGGCAGGTAAGAATGGTACCGACGGATCAAAACTATCAACCAACAACCACTACCGGAGCAAATGCTAGGGATCCTGCACTGGGTACCGCGCAAAAGACGTGACCGGGGACACAAGCTGGGACGCCCCGCCAGCTTTGCACCATCTGGCTGTATTCCAGTAATGGTGAATCTCCACCTGTGTTCACCACCAGGTGATTCGAAACCCAGCAGTTTTCCCATGCGGGTCGACATATCTACATCAACGCCAGTTCTCTATATTGGTATTGTGTGGGTCTAATCTTGTTTGTTGATTGTTGCCACACTTTGCTGATGATTGGGCATAATGATCGAAAAATCAGGACAAATCGATATACTTAAATAGATACACATATAGTATATGGATCGAATCTGGCATTTGTCTGAGTCTAATCTTTTTGAAACTGATTGTTACATACCTTCCAAGACCCAACAAAAATAAGATGGATCATTTTTTGTCACCTAAGCCTAACCTTTAACCCGACTCTTCTCAGGGCCTAATCTAACCACAGAAATTGCACATTTATCGGACCTTTCCAGCGCTTGGAAAATGTCTTCCAGCTACACCCTCTGTCAACAAAATCTGCAGATTGATCACCATCTTCAAAGCAACGAAATGGTCTACCGAAAACCTTTGCCAGCAGAAATGTTGGTAGAAGTGGTTCGATCCAGGGTTTCCTTTGAAGTTCTTCATCCACCAAACAAAATGAAACCCAGGTGTGCTTTTGATGGAGCAAATTGATTTGTAGCAGTGGTCACTTCGATGATCAGTTCAGGTGACATTGAACAAAACTTATGGACCCCAATGCACATGAAGGTACGTTTACCACATGATGTGTCCACTCATCGTGTTCATCATCATCCATAATCATAACCAAACATAATCACCATCACCATCATCGTCATCAACATCATCACCATCGACAAAATCATCATCATCATCATCATCATCATCATCATCATCATCATCATCATCATCATCATCATCAACAAGAACAACAGCACCATCATCAACATCATCATCAGCAGCATCATCATCATCATCATCATCATCATCATCATCATCATCATCATCATTTGTCATTATCAGCATTCCTCCTCCTCATCATCCTCGTCGTCATCATTATCATCATCATCATCATCATCATCATCGTCATCGTCATCGTCATCATCATCATCATCATCATCATCATCATCATCATCATCATCATCATCATTTGTCATTATCAGCATTCCTCCTCCTCATCATCATCGTCATCGTCATCGTCATCATCATCATCTTCATCATCATCATCATCATCATCATCATCATCATCATCATCATCATTTGTCATTATCAGCATTCCTCCTCCTCATCATCATCATCATCATCATGATCATCACCATCATCATCATCATCATCATCATCATCATCATCATCATCATCATCATTCATCATCACCCATCGTCGTCATCATCATCGTCATTATCAGCGTCAACATTGTCATCATCATCCATCATCATCACCCATCTTCATCAGCCCCGATCCATTTTCATCAACGATCATCAATAATCAACAACCATCATCACCCATCATCACCTGCCAAAAACAATTGATAACTACCAAACAGTTTCCTTCCCAAATATCAACCCTGGATGATTGTTGTTCATTCAGTGTTGTTGTTTAGCTCTGGTCATGAATCATCCTCAATTGACTATCATGATCTTGGTGTTTTTCCCCTGCTTGCTGGGCGCCAAGACGCTTATGATCGACACTGGGCCCCCCAAACTCGTAAAGTTCGCCAAGCCGTTACCTCAAAAGATGGTTGGCTGATGGTTGGCTGATGGTTGGTGATGGTTGGTGATGGTTGGTGATGGTTGGTGATGGTTGGTGTCAGCTAGTATTTTCACAGTATGTTCATTCGCGGGGTATACGAGTGTCTAAACAAATTAACCACAAAGTTTCATGAGTTGTTGGTTTCCATCCGCAAGTATTTGGCGTTTTCTCAAGAACGCGGACCCCCACAGACTCAAATAGTAATCAGTCTCAATAATAGACAAAGCATTTTTGGGGTAGCCAGTTGTGAGAAACACGCGTATGTATGTGGTTGGTTGTTTCAACCTCTTTGCAAAATATGTTTGTTAAAACATGATTTAAACACCACCAATTTTGATGATACAAAGTTTGATGATCGTGGTTGGCAACGGTTAGATGACAATGACTGATGATGTTCGAATGATTTATTTATGTTTGATGATGGTGAAAAATGGCCAAGTACCTGTGGAAGACGCACCAGGAACCTTGAACAGGCGCCGGAAATGATCCATTCGCTAGGTTTCTCTGTGTTTCCTCCTCCCGGTCGGTTTGACGTTGTGTAACCAACACAATCCAGCAATGAAGCGATATACGATGACATTGTATACGCATGGAGAAAACTCGTTCAACACTGTCACCAACCATATAGTGTACCCACAAGACTCATTTATACTGATCATTGTGTTTGTGTAACTCTACAAATTAAAAACTAATATGTATGTATACTCGCACAAGAAACATAGAAACTGAATGTCTGTCGATAACCAACTCGGCAGACTCAGCGTCGGAGCATGGTTGTATCCCAGTTGCCTGGGCGTCATGCAACTCCTGCAACGGAATCTCCGACCAGCTGCAAGGTCTCTGCGGTCCCATGAGCTTCCGATTCGGTAATTCGGATGTTCGACCGACCAGTTTGATTCATTTTTGAGCATCACATGACCCATGAATCTCTGGTTGGTGGTTGAACCACCCCTATGAAAAATATGCTTGTCAATCAACCATTTGCTAATAATAACTAGGGAATATAAAAAAGAATTGAAACCACAAGTGGTGATGAACCATTGATGACCATTCTTCATGGTTCCTGTATGGTTAGTACCCCTGGTAGCTCCTAGCACCCCGGCAAGCCGCTCATCGCTCCCTCAGCCAGTCATCCAGGTTCTGAGCTCCCCCAGCACTGGTGCAGAAAATCCATGGACCCAGTGGCCTGACGCGCGCTTCCCTCCACATTGGATTCGTTGATACCATGGGGTTTTCATCTGGCTTAACCACCACCACCGCCACCACCCAAAAATGAAAATATTGAGATACGTTGAGCAATATATATATATATATAAATATAAATCTCTCTATATATATTTATATAAATATAAATCTCTATATATATATATATAGATAAATCTCTATATATAAATATATATATAAAGATGTATACTACATTCTGTCTCATTAGTGAATGACAGAATAAATTGCATGAAATTGCACAAGCTCAACCCCCGACATTGCCTTCTGCAGGTGATTTTTTTTGAAGAGTAAAGGGATATAGTCAGTCTGGATGCCAAATATGTGAGCGCCAAGTAACTGTTGAGTAACCATCAGGACCTTCATGGAATAACGAGGAAAAATACAAAAATTGTCTACACAACATGAGGAATCTGTAATGATGGCGAAATTGTAGGACTTGGGAACATCAACGATATCAACAACCCATAGAGCTTGGGGGTCCCGAGTATGACCCCCAACTGTCCATGTTCTGCCTGAAACTGCGTGCGCGTGATGGAGATCGAAGATATTTTCCAGATGTCGTAGATTTGTCATTCACTTCTTCAGTGTTCAAAGTGATGATTACCTTCCCAAAGTAGGATGAAACAACACATGCTGATCGACAGCGACTGAGTCAGAAGCTGCTGGAACTTCAAATGCCATCGAAATTGCGTGCTCAGGAGTTGTTTGAAATCCCGCCGAGATTGTTTGAAACAAACCTGCACCAGACTTTTCTTTGTCAGTGCCTGGCTCAGATCCCAAACCCCAAAATGATCAGGGTTGAGAAATCATCAGTTGGACCATCTCAAAAATCAGTTCTCAAATCAGGTCTCAAAAGAGAAATTGAAATTAGTTCTAGGGGATCAACGCGAAGTTTCGGGGCGGGTACCACCATTGACCCATGACAGGCCACGCCAGCAACAGGCCTCTTGCAGACCTGTGGCTTAGCGGTGGTCGTGAGCAACAAAACTGCTTAGTGGTTCTTACCTGTTACCCTCTGGTGATCTAGCATAGCTATGTAGATGACTTACCTGTTGGCAATGGTGATTTTTCAGCCAGCTATGTTAGATCACCAGAGTGTATAATCTTTGGCCCTAGATAGTACTGGTTATATTGATGGACTAGTTAGTCAAGTTGGCCATGATAACCAACCTAGTAAGATTATACTCTTTGGCCCTGGTTTGTACTCGTCTATAATTGTGCTTAGTGATACTACTGAGATACTTGTGTGTCCCGATAAATCAGGGTTAGTACTGTATTTATGAGGGTCAGGACAAGCTCTTGACCTATCACTTACAACTGTACATAATGGTTAGTCCTGGCTAGTACAGACTGACACTGATTTATTTAGATCAATGACGATTTCTGACCATGCAGTGGTTGATGAGCCAAAAATGGGTTTGATTCACAGTTCTCACACCATAGACCAAAAAGTGAGGTGTGGTTCTAAGCCACTCTGGGGTAGTCAACAGCCAACTTTACAGATGGGTTGATCGGTTGTTAACAGTTATAATGAGCAACTATCAACGGAAAAAGAGCCTGATGAACCGCTACTAGATTGTGTTATGAACCACTAAGCCTACTATGAACCAGAAAGCCTACATTTAGTTTCCCATCTTGCGCATAATGAATGATGAATGATCTCGGGTCATGAGGGGCCCTGACTGGCTTAGCATCTGGTAGATTCATCTGACAACTACAGGGGTGGGTAAGGTATCGTTCCATTTAGGTCTGGGTTCCTCATCCCCCCTGGTACTTCCTCAGTTGGGTTTCTTGGTAAAACTAGCCCTTCAACAAGTATATCATGATGATTCAATCAGCATTTGGTGGTTTCTCAAAATGGGGAATCCAAAAAATGGTTGGTTTATTACTTATTACTATAAATGGTCAATAGTGGATGATAAGTGGGGGTACCCCCATGTTGAAAAACAGCCATTTGAGAATCATCAACTAATTCAACTAAGACAGCAAGTCGCTGAATACAAGTTGCAAACGTGCGCGGTTGTTTGATCTCCTATACCTCATAGTTCACCTCACCAATGAATTCCCAACGACTAGGTGTACCACCATGGTTTTCACCCTGTGTAGCATGGTGTGGTGCCCTGCTGCACAGTGTCGGCATTGTGATGCCCTTTGGGGAGATAGGCAGAGTCTCAAAAGCATGGTTGCTAAGGATCATCATTACTTAAAGGACTAGCAATCACCATGTTTTATCACTATAATTGTTGACATTAATTGTAGGTAAACAAGACTGCTTCAACCCAAGTGCTTCATGACCAATTGGGTAATCAGTTGGTTGAGGGACCCACGCTTGGGATATCCGTTGGCTTTCTTGTTACCGATCACGGTGCACCAGAAACCCAGACCATAGCTCGCTAGAAGTGTTTAGCTGGTAGAGCCAGTCTCAATCCATTCAACAGTTGTTATTCAATCAGCCAGTGATAAATTTCAAAAACCGTCCTGTGTCTTGAGAATTTGGACAGGGTTGACACTCTTGGACTTGAACAAGCCATGAATTGCGAATTGCTAATTGTTGAACTATTGGCTATTGGTTGTTGAACTATTGTTGAACTATTGAATTCACAATTTGCTCATTGTTCAACTATTTGGACATTTGTTGAGCCATTGGTAAAATGGTGGTGCAAGCAGTAGGGCTGTTCTTAAGCCATAGACCCCCAAAAATAGATGGGTCCTATGGCTTCTATATGAATACCCCCAAATCATAGAAACTTTCGTACCCCCTAGTACCCCCTAGCACCCCCTAGTACCACCAAACCAATAGATAGTAGTTTCTCAAGCCAGTTTGGGACTCTCCATTTATATAGATGGTTTCTATTCGATGATTTGGGGGTACCCCAGGACTTGAGAAACCACCCTATACTAGCCACCGCCGGCAAGCCTCGGCCATCGAGGATTGATGCACCTGCCACTGCCTGGTGACGAGGGCATGCGCAAGTGACGACCAATAATGGTGACTAATGGGGATGAATCATGGTGATGAATCATGGTGATGAATCATGGTGATGAATCAAGGCCATGAATCATGGCCATGAATCATGCTGATCAACAATGATCAATGGTGATGAATAACTTCTAGTTCACAAGCAAATTGACGAAATACTCAGACAGGAAAATGTCGCCTACAAATGGTGATGAATGATGGTGACCAACAATGGTGCTTAATCATAGTAATCAACAAATAATGTTCCATCATGGCTGAATATGTCTGAATATTGACCAGCAAAACCTGATAAGTCCTTGAGTCCTTCACCTGGGGTGCATTGGTCCTCCGTTCACATCGCCACCCTCAGTTTTTGGGTCGTGAACGGCCTCAGCTTTCTTAACAAACATCGCGGCCGAAGTCAGCAGCTTCAAAAAGGCTCCGAAATTTGAGACGCTGAACCAGATTTTGCTCAGTCACAGCCATAATTGATTGTTGACTTATTATAAAACCTCAGTTGACGACTTGTTGACTTGTCATAAGTCATAATCATTCAACAATACACAACAATTATGATACTAAGCTTGGCTTATCATTCAACAAGTGAATGTAAAACCACACTTGTTGACTTATCATCTTTTCAGCGCCTGTGTGCTTAAAGGATAACTTTTAGGCGATAAGACCTTAGGTAGTACCAGTAGCTGTTCGTCACCCAGATTAACGTTATTCACATGGCAGTGGGTATATCCCCTATAGTTGCTAGTTGTTATCCTCTATTATTAACCATTATAACCAGCCATTGGTTGGTTGATATTGACCCAGCTCGCCACATCCCCAGATTCAAGTTCCTGGGAGCTGGTTCCGGAGCCACCTGCAGCATGACAATCGTTGCCAAGCCATGGCGCTGCGCCATGGCACGACGTCAAGGCAGGACTTCTCAGACTTCTCGTTGTTGTTGCATGGTGCGCACCATGGCAAGGAATGGTTGATTGATGCTTAGTAATTAATCAAAGGTTATTGATGGTAAATATTTATGCTTAGTAATTAATCAAGGGTTATTGATGGTAAATATTGATGCTTAGTAATTAATCAAGGGTTATTGATGGTAAATATTGATGCTTAGTAATTAATCAAGGGTTATTGATGGTAAATATTGATGCTAAGTAATTAATCAAGGGTTATTGATGGTAAATATTGATTACCACTAGTCAATGGTTGAACCAACTCGTGGTAAATGGTTCAAACATGTTAAGACCATGGTAAACAACGATTATTGATGCTTGATTGGTGCCATGGTAAGTAATGGCTGGTTGATGCTTGATTGATGGCTAATGATATCAGCAGTGGTAATTGACAATTATTGATAAATAATGCTTAATGGTTGTTGATGATTCATATTTAATGGTTGATTGATGGTTGATTCATGGTTACTTCATGGTTACTTGTGGTGAATTGATGGGGTAAATCATCGGAAAATCTGCACTTATGGTAAAATCATGGCTGATGGATGATTCATTGATGGCTGACGGCTAATATGCGTTGATGGTTAACTCACGGGCCATCAAATGTCCCAATTGGACATCACCCAACCATTATGGGAATAAACCATGAATAATCCCCAACAGTCATCCAAAGTTGATGTCCAGTGTCCCTAAAAAGGACTATTTGGTGGTTTCTCAAAATAGGGGTACCCCCAAATCATCCAGTATTGATCATTATTAGTAATAAACCAACCATTTTTGGGGTACCCTTTTTTGAAGAAACCACCATTTACCAACCCCTGCAACTTACAGTCGTGGTGAACGCGTGATTTTCGCTCTCTGTTGCAGTGATAGCTGGCTACCGACCAGTCGGCTTCTGAGTCCATGAGGCATCCGGCGCTGAGCCGCGCCCAGAGGAGCGGCGCAGTCGTGGCAACACAGAAGGAGCGTCCCAACAACGGCGGGTGACACCACCAAGGTGGTGGTGGCTACATTGTCATAGCCAGCTGGATGATGGTTTCTGGAAAAAAATATGTTTACATTCAGATCCTTTGGGATGAGCTAGACTTCACCAGATGGTGGCTTCTTAAAATATGGAACCCCAAAACTGGTTGGCTTATTATTATATAGGGTCATTATTGGATGATAACTGGGGGGTCCCCTATGACTTGAGAAACCCCCCTATATTGATCATTGGTCAACTGGACTCCAGCTGTTCACCTCACTAGCGTTGAACTCACTCATCCAGTCGTGTCTTCGCCCCCAAGGGCAGGTGGCTACAACGGACGCATCCCCAGATATGGTTGGAAAGTCAATCTACCCATGGCTGTTCGTTGGTTAAAGCCTTGACCCAGCTCGCCATATGTAGCCGGTATATCTATCCCCTATTTAACTGGTGGCTGTTATCACCTGTTATCAACCATGAACCAGTATACCATTAGTTTTTGACCAAACATTTTATATATTCCCCTATTGCCCACCATTCATTGATCATTACAAACCGTTGTTAAGCTTGCTTAGCCTGTTTTCAAGCAGCATATGGGTGTTTCTCAAAATAGGGGTACCCATAAATCGTCCAGTTTATTACCCACTTATAGTATGAAACCAACCATTTGGGTACCCCCATTTTGGGAAACCATCATAGGTCAAAACCCCGTACCCCTGGTTCCCATATCATTAACCATTGTTTCCCTACGATTGTTGGTTATTATCCCCCATGAAATTGGTTGGTTAATATTGACAATATCCGCTACTATTGTTGGTTATCATCCCCTATTATCAACCATTAACCAGCTAGTTAACCAGCCAGGTTTGGTTGGTTAAGTGGTCATTCACTGACCCTTATCTACCATTTGGTGATTGCCCCTGGAAGCTCCTGCACGGCTCCCCCGTTAAAGGGCAGCCGGATTCCCCGCGAGCCCCGCTCCCAACCAGCTACCATTGGTGATGCTTGGTGTGTCCCAGCCTACCATCTCGGAGAACCCTCGTAGGCGATGACCAAGAGGTATCCTTCATGATCAAGGATAGGAGTTGATAGATGTAGTAGAGGAATTGATATAGATAGTAATGATATTACTATCCCCATAAGTAAAGGAATTGATAGTATGCAAAGAGATAATTCATCATGACATCCTGAGCGGAAAACATTTGATAGTTACAAGGAATGCATGATCAAAGTTGCAAGGGATTTCGTGTCGTGGGACAACCAAAATCAGAGCAAGGGAGCAAAAGAGCAGAAAAAACAAGAGAGGCTTGACACAAGGTGAATTGAATACCTAGGGCGTCCTTTGGACGGAACTCTTGGTCTTCTGTTCCCTGTCCGGAATGTTGGCCGTTCAAAAACATGAACCAATGAGGAGAGTTGAATCGACACCTGACAAATTGAAACTCCCCGCGGCTCATTTGCTCCTGCTCGAGCTGCAAACGCGTCTTCGAACTGTTCGACAACCAGTGTGGCAATGCTTTGGCCAAAAATGGGCATGGAAACCACTGCAGGGTTTCGAATTCTGAACGTTGGATGTTGTTGGATCCTGGAAACACCGTAGCCATAGAGCATCAACAACAACGACAACAACCCTCCTCACCTTCGGGTTCGACTCTTTCAAGCATGGGTTCAAAACCCTGCCATTAATTTCTCATCGTGTTGCAGGGCATTGGAAGATAGCTGCTCACGCAATGGACGAAACCGCCGCGTCGCATTGCAGGATTCTTCACCATGCGAAGCCGTACCTCAGCAATCGAAAGTCCGATGAGGCGCTGGAAGCAACTCATGGCTCGTCCATGGATGGTTTCCACTTGTTAATAGAGGTTGGATAATGTGAAACCAACGAGTTGATAGTAGTGGTTACTAGTGGTTGATCATTCAGTGGTTGATCATTATTCTTGATGATGGAAAATCAAAGTGGCTACTAGTGGTTGATCATGGCACATTCCTGGTGAATCAAAGTTCTTTTGATGGGGTCAATTTGCGCGAATTTGAGAGGCGATACTCACTGCATGACGGTACCATTGTTCATGCTATCATTGTTAATAGTACCGTTGTTGATGGTTAATGGAACCATTAATGCTTAATATCATGGTCAATGGTTCTCAAATTACCATTGGGAAGCTGCAAGGGCTCTGTCTATCTCTTTACCTCTCTGCCTCATCGCTCTGCCGATCCGTGGCACTGCCCACCTAATTGTCACTCTGTCTCGTTGTCTACGAAGTACCTATCTATGTACGAATCAATCTACCTAGCCAGCTAGCTAGCTGTCTACGGATCTATCTAGCTTGCCAGCTGTCTTTGTACCTATATATATTAAGATGCAACGGACATGGGGCATGTTTCACTCTGTTTCACTCCGCAGCGATTTTGTTAGATAAAAATGGAACGACAAGGTAGGCAATCCATCAATCCTCAAACCTCCTGTCCGGCCGGGCCACACCCCAGCACGCAGGTAGTTGCGATAATCCCTCTGGCAGAGTCAAGCCAAGCCTCTGAAACTCTCCAGACATTGATTATCAAGGATGGATCCTACAAAAAGGAAAAAGAGAGAGTGCTTCCGCTTTTTTGTCTTGCTACCCTTGCTCTTGGAGTTCCTTCCACGTCCCCCAGTCCTTCCGCTACGCGGAGGCTCAAGGGTCTTGAAGCGTGGGGAAGTATGAAAATTGGAAAAAACGGTGAGAAAAGGACGTAAACTCGGGCTACTGGCTGGCAATTGCATCTGGGCCAAAATGGCCAATCCTTCGTTCAAATAAATTCGCGCTGATTTCTGAGTATGCCACCTCCCCTGCACGAGGAGGCGGTCCATACTTTGGTGCTGTTGAAACCAATACGTTGCACCTCCACGGCGCAACGAATATGGTCGGAATTGGAAATGATCGATTTTGAGGGCGGTAAGTGCATCATTAAAAAGTTTACGCCATTTAGCTGGAGGAGGAGTAAGGGAAGAGGATGCTTGGGTTTTCAACTTCCAAGCTTCCACGAATTTAAAAGCAGTTTCATGTCCCAATACCACACTTTCAGCAGCGCCTTGCCGCTTGCCCCCTTTGGTGAGTCCCAAAGACAGCAAGGCTTGCTTCTGGCGGCTGGAACAGAGGATGTTAGCTGCCCGCAATTCAAGGAGCTCTCCTGTCCTCAACATAGCGTAAAAGCCAACAAGAAGAGAAACGCCAAAGGACATCCATCCATGAAAAAATGCCCATCCGGCCATGGCATGTACCACGTGTTGTGGAAGAGGGGGGGCCCTATTGGGCACCTCGTTCACATGCCAGGTTTTCAGGAGCCGCCACGCTCCCGGCAAAGATCCTTTCAAGTTGGGCTGTGTGTTCTGCAGGCTAGCAAGGGTGTCACATGCTAAGCCTCTTCCTTTACCAGAAGCCCGCAACCACTCTAGGTAGTCGCAGACTAAAGGATCCAATTTCGATTTGTTGGTAGGTAGGTGAAGGCCTTCATCTTGGAGATGTCTCAAAAATGCTTGCAAGGCTAAGTCATATCTACGCCTGGTGGCTGGTTGCACTGTTAACTGTCTCAAAGTTCCGAGTCGCTGTCGCTTTTGTGCTCTGTCCGCTGGTGAATTCCCCTCAAGAATGCGTCTTGGCATCGCGGAATTTAGTTTTCACTCGCCGGCTCCAACGACTTGGTTGGTCAGCCGGGTTGACGTCAGTGTGGACGTATCCCCACACTGCCTGCGAGTTACTTACCAGCAACAGAGCATTTATACGCGACATGGTGCGACGGAGCTTCCTTGAACTGCTGCGTCCACGCGTAAGAGCATGGAGGCAGACTAGTGAGTCAGTTAAGTGCAAGAAACGACGGCCTAACAACAAGCGATGTTCAACACGCCAACGAACAGCAGTCAAGATGGCGCGGAGCTCAAGTGCATTTATGTGCTCTCGGCCTTTGGTCCACCGCCATCCGGCTACAACCCGCCACTTCCAAAGTCGTGGGGGGACCGATGCACGCAAACGATGATGCTTCACCATTTGGTCCGAAGGGGTGGAAAGGATGATGTCTTCACCTTTCATACTGATCAAGTTCCCAAGTTTCTGAGCCAGGGCAGTAGCATCCCCGGTTGAAGCAACTGAAGGTCCCAAGGGAAGCCGCTGTAGACGCCCAAGAACCAGTTCTGCACTACCAGGAAGAGTTGCTTGCATGACCTGTGACGGGCTCATAGAAGGACACAAACCAAGACGGGCCAAAAGTTTGTTGAGTAACCAAGCAACCACTGGCACACTCCAAGTGTTTCCCAACAAAGTTAGCCGAGTATCAGTATGTGACTTCAACTTGCGATCAGCTTTTGAAGAACATGTGTCAGTGAATCCCAGCGGGAACCCCAACATGAGTTCACGCTCTTCTACCGAGGGTACACGAAGTTGACCTGAACGATTGGTGACACAATGCTTGGGAAGGTACTGGTATGGCGGGAAACGATGGCTATCCTGCTGCCATCGAGCAACCACTTCACCATTGCACTGGCTAAGACCAGCTGGCTTGCGGCCAGGCTTGTCTCTGGGACGAGAAGTAGTGAACGTTGGAAATGCACATTCCATGTCCACTTTGCTCCAACCAGGAAGAAGGAAGTGCTTTACCGGCACCTCAGAGCACAGCTCCCATCTATCAGGTGCAGTTCCATCACCCGGGATGAGTACAGCTCCGTCTTCTTCTTCCAAGTCCCAGGAGAGCCAGTATAGTCGAGGTCGGCTACACCAAGTCAAGGTGCCAGCATCACAGTGGATGGGTGGCGACCCGTAACTGTTGCTCATGTGCTGCCTGTCACTGCTGTCCATGGAAGCCACTGACTCCATCAAGCTGTGAACAGCACACCAAGGGAAAGCACGCTTGACCAAACCTTCAATCCGCTGAACATGGGTAAACAACGATGAACGTTCGTCCCCCAGAGCGCCCTTCCTATCAAAGTTTAGTCCACTGACACCTTGACAGGGCGGGCCTGCCCCGATGACAACAAGGGTACACTGAGGGAACTTCAATCGCCATTCTTCAACCATCTCAGCAGTAACCATTTGGACATCATCCACATGGATAACACCAGGGAAGTGAGATTCTGTAACACGCTTGGCAGCTGGGTTGCACTCAACACTCACATGTCCGAGGACATGAATGCCTTGCAGGTCCAGTGCCACCCTGAGGGCACCGATGCCATCAAACAAGCCGATGGACAGGACTTGGTGTCCCGTGGCCACCACAGGGTCCTCACCCCGAAGCTTCCCTTGAGAGACCATGATTCCAAACTGTGTGAGTCCTGTCGAACGACAAACGCCACCACCAGTAGACGAAGCGTCACTACAAGTCACTGTGCCATCCATCTCCAACCGGAAGTTCAGCCGAGCAAGAGGAGTCATACCTAAGAACCTCAAGACTTCAAGCCGCGCATCATTTGGTAAAGGCCGATACCGAAGACCCTCATGGTTGAACTCCTCGATGAACGTCCACACACGGTTCAGACACCCCAAAAGCTGCCTGCGGAACATGGAGAAGTAGACAAGACCGCCACAAACCACTTGGCATTGACGTTGAGTAACCACGGCTTGGTGGACCAACCCAAAAGCTAGGTAAAAGTACTTGGCAATCTTCGACTCCTTGGGAAACGCAACACCACGCACCCCATCCACAGTAGCTCCTTGGAGCTCACACCTGCTCGACCTGGACACTGATTTCTTTTCATTCCTAGGCACCTCCCAACGGATATACTCTTGACGAAGTGAAAGGATGGCTGGCGCCACTGTACCTTCAAGGGGCACCACTCCTGATGCTTCAACTTTTTCCAACAAGTCAAAGTTGTCAAGATAGACCCTCCACGATGGGTTGGCCACCGTGAAGGGGCGATCCTTCCTCAACTCGTCCCCGTCCAGAGGCATAGCCCCCGATGAACACGCACCCCACTGAACCAGGTTGCGCTGCACATGCTGTGCGAGGCTTACTGAGTTGAGGAATCCCATAGGCAAGACTCTCGAGGCAACGTACACAGCATTGCCTTTCAAAGAGTCGGGGACAACTGACTCAGGCACTGGCTTGTTGAACGCCAAAAACTTGGTCCATGCCTGTGGTACCTTCATAGTATAGAAAAAGCATTTCACATCCTCGGAGCTAACAAGCAACTGTTCAGTAGGCTGCAAAAAGAAAGGGTTCATCATTCCCCAGTTAGGCAATGTTTCTACATCGCCAGTTAGGGGTTGGCAGAGACCGTTCAAAGGAATGAGATTCATGATCAGTCTGTAAATCTCTACTCCTTCAGGGGTCACCTCATCTTTGGTCACACCAAATAAACCATTCAAAAGCAAGCCATTGCCTGTGTCAAAAATCTCGTCTTCGGTCACAAAAGTACAAAGCCCCGATTTGACCAACCCTGCACATACTTCACCCCAGTCCGCATCATCAACAAAGACCTTAGGAGCCTTTCCAAGAGCCCATTGCTCTCGAGGTTTCAGAAACAGTTCAAAGTTTTCAACATAGAAACGGCTCCCGTGTGCGCAGACTTCCTCAAGTGCAACTGCACCGATCTCCTTGGGTAAAGCTGGTTGGATATTATCCCACTTGAAACGCAAAGCTGTTTTCACTTCATCACCGTTGTAATCAACACCTCTCATTCTGAAAAAATTTTCCCACGCAACATGACTCAGAGGTATGTGTTCTTTGCAAAAGCCCTTGACTTCCTCAATAATCAGCTTTACACATGCGGCCTTGCATTTGCTCAAAGGACCATCGTAGTGTAGCTCACCACCCCAAAGGGAGTTCAATGAAATAAACACACAAAGGCACCAAGAAATAACATGCTCATCCAAATTGTTAGCCACACTAACCAGACAGGATCTAGAAGTAGGTAAAGGATATACAGAAACCTTGTTATCCTCAACCGTGGTCTTGCTGCGGAGTGGAAGTACTTCTAGAAGTCTCTGGTGAAGAAGGGTCCCACATGAGCTCAACACTCTTCCCTCAGGTCCCAGCGGAAACAACTTTTTTGCGGGCACTTCAGCGGAAGCTCCTGAGGCTATGACAGCAACCTGTCCGAAACCGAATGTGGCATATGAAGAGGGATCGGCAAAGGCCCTCTTGCCTGAGACCCAAGGCAAGGTTGCAGCAGCTGGTGATGCCTCAGTGGAACTCGATGACACTGGCTGCAGCCCGGGACCCAGGGTAACCGGGTCACCTACTCCGCCCCTTGAGGGTGTCGAGATTTCTCAGCCTCGTGATGAGGCTCCACGTTTTCCACCAGGACCTCCCCCTTTGAAGGTCGAGGATTTCTCGTCTCTTCTCGCATCTTTTCTTGGGCCGTCCTCCTCCTGGCCCTTCATTTCGTCTCTTCCTTGTTGGCCCCCTGTGGACCTCTTCCTCCTTTGCCCTTGCCTCCTTTGTCGCCTTTTCGTCCTTCATCGCCATCTCGCTTCGTCTCGGAACGGTCTTCCTTTCCTTTGATTTGGCCCTTCCCATATTTCCTGCCGTCTGGAAGGGCTGAGAGTTGCCGGTGCTTGGCCTCTTGAGCGCTGTCTCGTTGGGCAATCTGGACTTCCTCCAAGGCGGCTATCTGGTTGAGCTCGGGTGGAGTGATCTTGAGCTTCTGGCTGACACTCCAATGGCAGCCGTTCAGTGACGACTCCACACTCTTGAGCCGTTGTGTCAGCACATCGGCTGATGCGCTTGGGCGCCCCTTCAGAAGAAGGTCCAGCGCCAGGCTCAATGTGAGTAGCTCCCGTTGGGCAGGAGCTGAAGCCTTTCTCAACAGATGTTGCCTGCAGTACATCATTGCAGTTGGTCCCACTCCCGAAGTCTCCTCTGTTTGACCAACCTCTTGCAGGAGTGCTCCTCTCATCTGTTGGATGGCCTGAGCGGTGAGGGCTCCGGGGAAACTGTCTCCAAGGACCTTCACCTTGTTGGCCTGAGCGAAGAGAGGGTCGTCGACCCTGTCCTGGGCTCTCACACTTCCCGAACTCGAGTCGCTGTCCGATGAAGAATCCTCTTGCGCTCCTCGCTTCCTGATCCTTCTTCGAGCCATCCTGGCCACCTTCAGCCGAACCCTCTCTCTTCGGTCCAGACCGGTGCCTTGAAAGAGGTCGTCTACGCTCTTCATTGAAGCTGACTTCGACATACTTCCATCCAGCAGCAACTCTGAACTCTCGCTGCTGGATTGCTTCTTCTTTTCCTTCTTCTCCGTCACCTTCACCTCCTTCTCCGATGGCTTTTCCTTTCGTGGGGGGGTGACGCTCTT
>VSDK01012002.1:166745-182868 GCA_009767595.1 Symbiodinium kawagutii
TGGCGGCCCACGTACTCGTCGATGTCGCCGTGACTGGCTAAGGGGGGAGCTCTCCTTGCAGGAGGCTCTGGGTTCCGGACTGGGCTCCGGCTCCGCTCCTTAGCTGGAGGCTTCTCCTTCTTCTTCTTCCGGGCTACCTCCTTTGCACCCTTCTCACGAAGGCTGACCCTTTTGTCGGCAGCTTCCTGTTCTCGAAGACGCCTTTCCTCAGCCTCTGGATCAGGAGGACCTCCACTCCCGGAAGCAGCCACCCACAGCAGGAGCAGCAGCTCCCGGCAGACCAACGTCGGATGTGGCCTTTTCAGCCTTGAGGATGGGCAGTGCCTCTTCAGCAAGATCAGTTAATGCCCCCGCTGCCACCCGTAGAGCGGATAGAACCGCTGACTCCTGGGACACCAGGAAGTGGCCACCTTGCAGCAGAAGTTGCACCCTCGACCACGTCCGGCAGCTATGGCAGGGAGAGCCGTGGAAGAGTTTGCAACGGGGGCAGGTCATGCAGACCTTGCTTAAACCAAGACACTTGGGGAAACATGCATTCCATGTTATGCATCTTAAAAACCCGAGGGCGTAGTTCCATATAGACAGTTGGTCATCTGCCCATCTATCTATCAAAGTGTCTAACCACCTAATCGCTAGCTATCTACCTATCCATCTGGCTACCACTGGTCTATCTGGCTATCTACCCATCTATCTGTTAATCAATCTGCTCTATGTCTGTTCGTCTGCATGTCTGTCTGTCTAAAAATGGCACCGTTCCAGAAGTTGAGCATCCCGAGCTTGCATTGTAATAGTTAAGACTAACTAATCCGTCAATTTGTTTCACGATTCTGACTTCCAAATGTGCTTCGCATTGTTGCGGGGGTCCTATTTCAAGAAACCTCCATCTTGCCTTTCCAAAAGTGCTCTAAGTCCAAGGGTGCCAGATGACTTACACTTTTGACTTCCAAAAATGCGCAGCCGCTTGCTATTTCGTGCAACATTTGTGCCGCAGATCTCTGCATTCACCCCCTTTCCCACCTTCCAGCCACTGGCATGCCGCTCTTGACATGCCTTTTTCCTCTGACACCTCATCTTCTAGACTATCTGTTGCATCTTTCCATGTCTGAAGTTTGACTTCTAAACACCCTTTGATTATGATCAACAAATTGATGCTGAGTTGAGGGTTGATTTGTACCGGAAGTGGGACTGGTTAATGACGGTCCAAAATGACTGATAGACTGTTTAGTGATGTTAGTCTTGATGAACTCCACGGGACAATAGCCACCCATATAGCGTTCATCAAAACTGATGACTGTCCAAGACCTTCGTTCATATACTCGTCATAATGGGCACCGTCAATCATGGTCATTGATGGTTGATCCTGGTTGATCCTGGTTGATCGCGGTCCATCAGGAGAGTCAAAGTAGATCCGTACCTCAGTATCAATACCTTAGGATCCAGCATCAAGTGGCTATTAGCCAAGCCATAGGATAGCCAATGACATACTAAAAAATGATCACTAGGAAAGAGTTGGTTTTGGGGAGTACCACGTCATGGCTTGGCACCCAAGTATCAGGTCACAACTGGTTACATCCACTGTATCCACTCTCTGTAGATATCGATGTGCTTGAGCAATCTGGTAGTCCCTGGTTGCATGGAAGCTATCCACTATAGAAGTAGCTGGTATTTCCCTATTCATTAGAGACAATACACAAACATAGAACTAGCCGCCTGTCCTTATAAAAAACCCATAGAAATAGCTGCCTTTCCCTATAAAAACCGAAAGGATTAGCCGCCTCTCCTTATCAAAACCCGTAGAAATAGTTGGTCTACCCATTAAAACTGGTGGATTTTGAACCCAACCAGGTTACCGGGACAAGCCAAGGACCACCGGAACCATGATGGGCGCCACCAAGGCACATCCTTCACGATGTTCAGCATCTCCTAACGGCGCCACCTTGGATTTTTGCACCAAGCACTAACCGTTACTGTGACCCTTGGGACAGCTAGGTGGATTTGGAAGGTTATAACCATTGATAATGGTTCATTATGGGGGATCATATCTAACAATAACGGCTGAAAAACTACTATGCGGTGCTTTCTCAAACAAGTTTGGGGACCCCCAAGGCATGGTTGGCTTCACTTTAATATGCATGGTTGATATTGGATGATCTGGGGGGTCCCATGTTTTGAGAACACCCAGGTGGTTGTCCCTTTAACTAAACAGCTAAGTTAGGTGGCTATATATTGTTGGCTATTCAACCGTTGTTCACCTTAACAGGTGCTTACGGCTGATGTTTCATCCCCTGGTGACTTCGAAACCTGAGCTGGGGGCTGCCCGCAACTGTTGGTTACTGTCTTGGTTTACGTGTTTGTGTTGGTTACAGTAACCAACCAGATAGACCAACAAGATCCAACTGGTTGGGTACTGTTGGTGAAAGTGTCGGTTTATGTTGGGACTAAACCATTGCCAGCTCAACCATAGAGACCCCATCTTGTGGCCCACCTTTCCCCAACAGCTCCAAGTCCGCCGGTCTCCTGGAACGTCACCAAGTCACCGGTTTTCGCTGCCAGCGGTCTGGCAGAAACGGGATCCCGCTGACAAGCCATGGAAGTGGGGACTGAGAATGGCTTCAAAATGTATGGAAGTCATGCTTCAAGATCGTTTCTGACAAGCCATGGAAGTCATGGTGAAATGGTGGGTTTTAGTGAAATGATGATGCAATGATGATTTAAAAATGATGATTGAAAAATGATGATGAAAATGATGATGAAAATGATGATCAAAATGATGAAATGAAGGTTGAATAGTAGCTGAATACTGGTGAAATGATGATGAACATGGTTGCATACTCGCGATGAAGAATGGCTGAGTGATGGTTGATAATATTGCTTGATGATGGCAAATACAGTCATGGACAATGGTTGGTTGAGGGTCAATAATGGTGCTTGATGATGATTATACTCATGGTTTCTGATGGCAAAGAACGGCAAGCAGGGTACGAGACTACACGAAAGGCCATCATGTCAAAGAATAGGGTTGATTGACGAGCAGTGTTTAACTTCCGAAAATCGTGTTTCACAAGTGCTTAATGGTAACTACTTACCACCACTACCATTAAGCAAGTTCAATAACATGCAATAACATGGGTTGCTTATCATGGGTTATAAATTCATAAACACCTACAGTTTTACTCTTGGTGATTTCCAGCTATTACCACCACTCAATATCTGAAATTGGTTGGCTAAGGTTTACCAGTTATAGGACCGGATCTTCCCACATGCTGAAATTGTCCAGCGATAGTTTGGAGGTCCCCAGGGTTTCCTATCAAAAATGGTGATTGTCCACTGCCAGGTGAGTTTACCAAAGTGTCATCCATTCTGAGTTGATGGCGAATCATGGTGGCTGTGGCAGCGTCTGATCCTCGTTTCTGGTGTGCTATGCCATCGCTGCCACTGGAGGTTCCCCTAGCGCAGCCATGGTAGGTACTCATGGCATTGGTGGTGAGCGTCGCAATGCCAAAAACATGCGCAAGTCAATCAACCGTCCCAAGATATCCCAAAGCCGTTGGGAAAGTCATAATCAAACGACCAACCAGCTTCTTTGGTCGCTCATCTCACATATTTAACGACTGTTGACCGTAGTTAACCATAGAAAATGCTGATGTTTTCCCTATAGAAACCACTTCAATGTATCAAGAACATTGGAAAACCGTGCTAAGTATCGAGGAGATTGCCAAGCTGGTATCATCTGTTGCCTCCAATTGATCCGCTACGTAGAAACTGGTTGCCCAGGGACAGTTGTACCACCCAGACGACTTTGGGAAGTTACTAATTTCATGTCCCAAGAAGATGCATTGGATTTTGACTTATTTTCAGATTTGGCCCACGGACTATCCAATTATGCAAATTGGCCCGGGTACAGTTGAACCATCCAATTTTCAGAGTTTCACGTATTTTCAATTGTGATTTCTGGTGCTCAATATTTTTTGCTTTCAATTATGATTTCTGATGCTCAATGATGTTCACTTACTTTCAATTATGATTTCTGATGCTCAATTATGTTCACTTATTTTCAACTGTGATTTCTGATGCTCAATTATGTTCACTTACTTTCAACTATGATTTCTGATGCTCAATTATTTTCACGTATTTCAATAATGGTTTCTGATGCTCAATTGTTGTCACTTTCTTTCAACTATGATTTCTGATGCTCAATTATTGTCACTTACTTTCAAGTATGATGTCTGATGCTCAATTATTCTCACTTGTTTTGATTTTTGACGCTCAATATTTTCACGTATTTCAATTATGATTTCTGGTGCTCAATTATGTTCACTTACTTTCAATTATGATTTCTGATGCTCAATTGTGTTCACTCACTTTCAATTGTGATTTCTGATGCTCAACTATGTTCACTTATTTTCAACAGTGATTTCTGATGCTCAATTATGTTCACTTACTTTCAACTATGATTTCTGATGCTCAATTATTTTCACGTATTTCAATAATGGTTTCTGATGCTCAATTGTTGTCACTTTCTTTCAACTATGATTTCTGATGCTCAATTATTGTCACTTACTTTCAAGTATGATGTCTGATGCTCAATTATTCTCACTTGTTTTGATTTTTGACGCTCAATATTTTCACGTATTTCAATTATGATTTCTGGTGCTCAATTATGTTCACTTACTTTCAATTATGATTTCTGATGCTCAATTGTGTTCACTCACTTTCAATTGTGATTTCTGATGCTCAACTATGTTCACTTATTTTCAACAGTGATTTCTGATGCTCAATTATGTTCACTTACTTTCAACTATGATTTCTGATGCTCAATTATTTTTACGTATTTCAATAATGATTTCTGATGCTCAATTGTTGTCACTTTCTTTCAACTATGATTTCTGATGCTCAATTTTTGTCACTTACTTTCAAGTATGATGTCTGATGCTCAATTATTGTCACTTGTTTTGGTTTTTGACGCTCAATATTTTCACGTATTTCAATTATGATTTCTGGTGCTCAATTATGTTCACTTACTTTCAATTATGATTTCTGATGCTCAATTATGTTCACTTACTTTCAACTGTGATTTCTGATGCTCAATTATGTTCACTTACTTTCAACTGTGATTTCTGATGCTCAACTATGTTCACTTATTTTCAACTATGATTTCTGATGCTCAATTATTTTATATTTTCACGTATTTCAATAATGATTCCGATGCTCAATTGTTGTCACTTTCTTTCAACTATGATTTCTGATGCTCAATTATTGTCACTTACTTTCAAGTATGATGTCTGATGCTCTACTATGTTCACTTATTTTCAACTGTGATTTCTGATTCTCAATTATGTTCACTTACTTTCAAATATGATTTCTGATGCTCAATTATTTTCACTTATTTTCAATTGTGATTTCTGATGCTCAATTATGTTCACTTACTTTCAATTATGATTTCTGATGCTCAATTATGTTCACTTACTTTCAATTATGATTTCTGATGCTCAATTATGTTCACTTACTTTCAACTGTGATTTCTGATGCTCAACTATGTTCACTTATTTTCAACTATATATATGATTTCTGATGCTCAATTATGTTCACTTACTTTCAACTGTGATTTCTGATGCTCAACTATGTTCACTTATTTTCAACTATATATATGATTTCTGATGCTCAATTATTTTATATTTTCACGTATTTCAATAATGATTCCGATGCTCAATTGTTGTCACTTTCTTTCAACTATGATTTCTGATGCTCAATTATTGTCACTTACTTTCAAGTATGATGTCTGATGCTCAATTATTGTCAGTTGTTTTGATTTTTGACGCTCAATATTTTCACTTATTTCAATTATGATTTCTGGTGCTCAATTATTTTCACTTATTGTCAGTTATTGTTGTTTCAATGATATTTTCCTGACTTCAGAAAAGATGCTCACTGATTTTCACGACTGGATCCTCTCCAAGGAAGTATCGCACGCCACATTCCTGTGACTTCGGCGCCAGTTGTGGGAGAACGGCTCGGGGTTTGACATACTGCAGTGCTGAGTTTGGTAGACGAATCGGTACCCAGAAAGCATCCAAAAACTGCAGATAACGTCTGTTACACCAGAATATCGCGGCTAGAATGACTTAAGCATGGTCAAGCAAACGTCCTCTGGAAGAACAATTGCTACAAGAGCACAAACTGGTCTTGAACGGCAGAACTGTCACCACCAGAAGCTGGGTTCCCCCAGGTAACCACTGACCCGTCGGTCAAGATGGCAACAAAGGCACCATGTGTACCTTGAACTTGTTGCACGTTCCGGAGCCGATCTTGGACTGCAGAGCTGTCTCCACCACACTCTGGATCGCCCCAGGTAACCACTGACCCGTCGACCAAAATGGCAGCGAAGGCAAGATTAGTGGCCTGAACTTGTTGCACATTCCTGAGCTGATCTTTCACTGCAGAGCTGTCACCACCATAATTTGGATTGCCCCAGGTAACCACTGACCTGTCGCCCAAGATGGCGGCAAAGGCATACTCTGATCCCTGAACTTTTTGCACGTTCATCAGCTGATTTTGAACTGCAGAGCTGTCACCACCATGTCTTGGATTGCCCCAGGTAACCACCGACCCGTCATCCAAGATGGCAGCAAAGGCGCGGGTTGCGGCTTGAACTTGTTGCACTTTCCTGAGTTGGCCTTGCACTGCAGAGCTGTCACCACCATGTCCCGGATGGCCCCAGGTAACCACAGACCCATCACCCAAGATGGCAGCAAAGGCATACTTTGTAGCTTGAACTTGTTGCACATTCCTAAGCTGGTCTTGCACTGCAGAGCTGTCACCACCGCGTTCAGGATTGCCCCAGGTAACCACTGACCCGCTGCCCAAAATGGCAGCAGAGGCAGTACCAGTGGCTTGAACTTGTTTCACGTCCCTGAGCCGATCTTGAACTCCAGAGCTGTCACCACCAGTAGCTGAACGGCCCCAGGTAACCACTGACCTATCGGCCAAGATGGCAGCAAAGGCAGTACCTGTTCCCTGAACTTGGTGCACATTCCTGAGGTTATCTTGAACTGCAGAGCTGTCGCCTCCATAATATGGATTGCCCCAGGTAACCACTGACCCGTTGCCCAAGATGGCAGCAAAGGCAAAAGCTGTGCCCTGAACTTGCTGCACGTTTCTGAGCTGATCTTGCACCGCAAAGCTGTCACCTCCCTCATCTGGATTGCCCCAAGTCACGATCCTATCACCTCCACAGCACCACATTGCAAAAGCCTCCTTGATTGCCACGACCTTTGGCTGCTGCACAACTGCTGTGATGCGATCTCCGTTTTCAATGCCTGAAGCTTCCAAAGAATCCATCAGGTCAGTCAGCACATGTCCGCTTTCGGTGGCAAGCTTGAGGAACCCCTGTCCAAAAGAAGTCTGAGCCAGCACTTTCAAGTCCTTCACCGTGGCCAGGTGGGGGAGGGACAGTGATTCACTCCGGCCACTTGGAAGGGACACTGTAACTTGCAGCATTCAGAGTAGCTGGAGTAGCTGGATGCGCAAAGTCCGAATCACAATGTGAAATCGCTGAACTCTCGAGCCACTGCCGTATCAGCCTAGATATTGTCTGTAACCTTGAATGGTTATCAACTCATGGTCAATTGTAGAAACATTACTGCATAACTATGGTCCTGTAGATTAATAACGACTGTTGATGATGCTTAGTCATGGTTAATTCAATCTTTCCAATGGTCGCACCCTCCACACAGTGTGGGGTCTCCAAGTGTCTGTTAGGGGTACTCCTTGTTGGCAGCTACATTCTCGTGATCACGAAACCCCCAGCTGGTGCAACAATAAGGTCCACAACTATCGGTGTCATCGTAGTTATTGTGCCATAAAAAATTGAATAGATTCATAGGTTCCCAACAAATTCTGACAAGCAACAGCGGCTTAATTCACTGGAATCATTGGAAAATCAACTTTGGAAAGTCCAGCAATTATAGATTTTTTCCGAAATTTGAGATTTCCAGATGATGTTCTATGTTCCCATCATCTGTGTCTGTGCTTGATGCTGGGAGCCCGCGGCTGTGCCGCTGTTCCTTCCGACACGGACCTTCGGTCACACTCCGATCCGGTGATCGGATCAGGACGCATCACTGACCACCATAGCTCATCATAAAACGTCGTTGACTAAGCTTACTCTGAGGTCATTTGTAAGGTAATTTGACATGATGAATAGGGACTAGTGGTTGATGGTGAAACATGATCATCACTAATTAACCATCATGCTTGATCGTGGTTGATAATGATCATTCCTGGTTGGTGGTTGAACCACCCCTATGAAAAATGTGCAAAAGTCAACCAACCATTTGCAAAAATTACCAGGGAAAATAAATGTCAATAAAACCACCAAACAGTCATGGTTACTAACGATTAAGCATCATTAAGCATGTTGACCACCATTAACCACTGCTTGTTGGTCATGACAAACATGAGTCAAGCAACCAACGATCCCAAGTATGGAGATTGTTTGAAGCCAAGAGACCATCACTAAGTCTTGAACCACCATCTTCAACCACCAATCACTAAGTTTCAACCGCCAATAATCATCACTAAACCATAACTAAGCCAATAATCATATCCCAAAAAGCCAAAAAACCAAAGGTAGTATTTGTCATCCACCCAGTTTAGCATGGTTATTGACCATTCAATCATGGTCTTCAACCACAACCGGTCGACTCGTCCGCCGCCTTCTCCGACGATGAGGTTTCCTTGCACGGCAAGATCACCACTGGTGGAGTGATGGAAGTTCACTACCCATGGCTGTTGGTCTATCGCTGGGATTATATGGGGTTTTTTAGGGATGAACCGGTGGTTAACTATGATTAATCATGGGGCACAATAGGGGATTAATCATGGTGAATCATAAGGGATTTATGTGGGGATTTTAGGGGTGAGTGTGTGTTATAGCCAGTAGCAAATGGTAGATAATGGTTTCAATCCTATGTTTTTTAGGGAATTTTGCTGCTTAACAATCGGGGACGATAAGCAACAATAAGATCAGGTTTCTCAAGTCAGTTTGGGGTACCCCCACTTCTCATCCTTGATGAACCATTTGTGGTGATAAACTAACCATTTCTGGGGTTCCTATTTTGAGAAACCACCATATAGATGAGAGGCAAATGATGCCATCTGGACTGCCGATAGTAAACCGGTGATGGCGAAGAATGGCTCTTGCTGATGAAAAATAGTGAGAATTGATGGACCTTCATGATGGTCACGAATAAAATTCATGGTCCAAGAAGATGGTGGTTTCTCAAGCCAGTTTGGGACCCCCCCAAAGCTATGGTTGGTTTATTGCGATCAACAGGATGATTTCAGGGGTACCCCTGTAACTTGAGAAACCACGATATGGTCGACTTGATGACTAATGCATGTTCATGGGTTCAGTTGCAGGGGTTGATATCTCGTGTTTGACGAAAGTTGTCATGGTTGAGGCATTGTTGATATTTGTTGAGGGGGGGAAAGTCAATGCTGATCAAAAACGGCTGATATATGATTGTGTATGGTTGGTATAAAGGTTAATACTGGCTAATGTACTATAGTGGTCGGCTAATCATTGACTAGCGTGTGGTTGAGTACTGATGAATTCATGATAACTTGTTCGTTGATAACTCATGCAAGGTGGGCCCCCAATCATTTATAAGTTGCTTTATGACTAATTAATTTCAGTGGGGTGATTCCTACCAGTTGGCGGGCTGAACTACCCTCACTAACAAACCTGCTGGGGGCCCACCGAACGTAACCTTCGACAATGTTTCATCAGAGTTCATACTGGGTGATGGCGAATCATCGCTGTGGCAGCGATACAGTGGTCGAGCTATGATCGTCAGCCATGGTAGGTACCCGACCTGGTACCCGAATTTGCAGCACCTGACCTGGTTGGTGAGTTTGCCAAAAACATGCGCAACTCAATCATCCCAAAGTCGTTGGAAAGTCATAATCAAACCACCAACCAGTTTTTTGGTCGCACATCTCACATATTTAACGACTGTTGACCGTAGTCAACCATAGAAAATGCTGATGTTTTCCCTCTTTAAAACCACTTCAATGGATCAAGAACTCCGAATTTGGCTGGGTCTGTGCCAAGCCATCACGGGAAACCGGCAAATGGGCCCCACCAAAGCGAATGATGATTTGGCTATGGATCAATATTAACCAACCAGCTAATGGAGGATTTCCACCAACAATAATAGGGGAAACAATGGTTAATGATGGGGAACCAGGGGTACGGGGTTTTTGACCCATAGCCATTTTACGATTGGAAACCATTGGTTGGCTGGGGGGTACCATTGTTTTGGCACATACCCATTTCAACCATGAATTTTTCGCCAGTTCAAGTGTGACCGTCAAAGATGATGGTCGATTGATGTGGATCTCCCATAATCTACTGTCGGTGGGCCTCCAGTACTTAAAAGTGAGGCTATATGGGACGGCTGACACATCAAACTTCAACAAACCAACTCTAGGACATAGTGAGGCTATAACTCCCCTAACAGGTAGTTAACCCCACTCAACTTAGTCATAAGCCAGCCTTTAAATGGTTCGGGGCCCACCTTGAAACCATTGTAATGAGCATGATGTAAAACCGACTTACAAAAGATTCTTGATCATGATCAACCAGTGGTCATTATTAACCATCATCAACCATTGTTGACCATTCTCAATGATACTATTAACCAGTATTGACCATTGACCACTATTGACCATGATATAGCAGTACTGATCAGTCTTTAAAATCATTTAATAAAAACAAGATCACATATAATGGTTCTCAAGTCATAGGGGGACCCCAATTATCATGCAGCTTGTCAATCATTTATAGCAATAAACCATCCATATCTTTTTGGTTCCCCACGTTGGTCTTACATTTGGTTATTATCCCCTACTATTTACCACTATTCACCATAGTTGAAAGTTACTTGATAAAATAACATAATCAAATCCTCAATACATCATTAATCATAATTCATTCTTAACCACAAGTTCGTCCCCGATAAAACCACTAACAATCTAAAAAGAAATGTAATCCCCAATGAAATCATCTTAAAAACCCCAGGAATGATCCACAACCGGACCTGCATTGGGTTCGTGGCTCCGGGCTCGCTCCAGGAGGTCGCCTGCAGATCCGCTCTCGGCATGGGGAGCTGTTCGTAATGGCTGATCATGTCACATGATGACTCGCAGGAAGTCATAGTTCCAAGCTAGTGGAAATAACTGTTGCATAGCTAAGTTGAGTGGGGTTAACGAGCACTAGCATCCACTAGCAGGTAGTTATATAACCCCACTCAACTTAGTTCTACTCTGGTGATCTGAGATAGATGACTGGATAATCCACCATTTGTAGATTTTACTTATTGGAAATGGTGATTTTCCATTGCCATGTTAAATCAGCAGATTGTAGATCAAGGGTGCGTACTGTCATTGAAGGTTCGACTGTAATCGCAAATGATTGCTGCGCTTCGAGTGATATTGACTGTAACATGAATGATGGCATATTCTTCTGAAAGCTATCCCGACATTTCCTTGACATACAGTAAATCCCGCGATTTCTTCTGCTGACATCTTCTCTAGCATATGGCTGTGGGTCAGTTCACCCTGTACCCGTGGTTCCCCATCATTTACCATTGTTTTCTGTCCTGTTGTTGGTTATCCTCCCTCATTATTGGTTGGTTGATATTGACCCGTAGCCATATGGCTGTTTCTCAAAATGGGGGTACCCCAAGATCATCCAATATCAAGCATCGTAAACCATCCATTTTTGGGATCCCTTATTTTGAGAAACCACCATATGTTCTGTGGCCCCTGAACCATCAACCGTCATTCGATCTACTGAATGATATATCAACCATTGATCAACCACAAATTGAGGCTCACAATTCACGTCAAACATCATTATCAACCAACTCCATGTGGATGATTGGCTCCGCCAACTAGTGATTACCTAGAATTCTGCTAGCAACTCTGTCTCAACAAGTTGCCAAGTCCACCAAATAAACCATAATCAATCACTGTTGCTAAAGTTAACCCAGGCTTGATACACCCCTGGTTGATTAATAGGGTGTATCCCCTAAAAGCCTTGGTTTCCTTTTGAAATAGTCCCTCCCCAATTAATCAACCTTGGTGTTCATTAATCCAGGTTCAAATTTATAATGCATGAACTACATCAACCATCATCACCAATCTTATGACTTATGAGTTCTTTACCATGATTCGTACAATTTGTATATATTCCCAATAATGATTGATAACTAATGAGATTAACCAATCGTTAAATACCATGACTAACCATGAGAAACCAGTTACTAATCAACCATCATTAACCAATATTTACCAACGCCATTGAGTCGATTGTCTCCATCTGGCGGTAAACCCCAAGCAGTTCAAACCAGGGGAGCATCTGGCGCAGCAACCAGCCCTAGGACCTCGGGCGACCTCAACATCTTTCAGTGGCAGGGGTTAAGCGCCACTATCCTTGGATGTGCACCCCCAGCTAGTCAGTGGTCACTACCCACGGTTTCGTAACGGGGCTTGTGATGGTTGTAACCCCAGCACATTTGAGCAATTGGCTCGTTGCCATTGGTTTCAGCAGCTCGTGCCATGGGTTTCAGCAGTGTGACCAGTATCCACAGGGCAAGGGCCTATGTTGGATTGGTGACCCTTGTGATCAACCAGCGTTATAACCAGCTCATTGACCATGAATAACCCATATCGCACATCACGGCTGGGTTCTGACCGACGTCCGACTACTAGGTGAACGAGTTGCTGCTGTGTAAACCACCAGAAACTCACCACTTGAACCCCCCCCTTCATACTGGATGTAAACCCATGCCCATCAACCGATCTATCTGAAGGGCCCACCCTTGTGCCCCAAAAACGAGCCGTACCCAAATTGGCAAATCATACCTCGGCCGGAAAGGCTTAACAATCAAATCATCTATATAAGCCTATATATATATAAATATGGTGTTCCTATTCAGAAATCCCGTCTGGAAAGTCCACTGGATCGACAAGCCTTGGAATCCCTTTCCTATGGGGTCGCCTCCCAGTTCACTTGAAAATGACCATCAGTGATTTTGTCATCACCTTTCCCCACCTGCTTGGTGCTTAGTTTCGCCATCCTCAAAACATCACTCTAGCAACTGACAATCCCCAAATACATCCCAAGACTGGGAAAAAAGGGTTTAACCACCAACAAGCTAATGCTGATGAAACTTGATCAAGAATGTTTGGTGATCAAACCAAGATGTCCAGGATCATCACTAATAATCACTTCATAATGGCTAACAATGGTTTAACACCATCCTTTCATCCATCATTCATCCTTCAACCATCATTAATCGGCACTTATCTACCATTAATCATGAAACCAGAATTTAACCATTATTGACCATCACTAACCATCATTCAACCACTATCAACATTGTTAGCTTCGAATCAATCATTTAAAAGCCACTCATCGACCATCAAATGTACAACTTGTTATCAATGACTACAATTAAGGCGGTATATAGTCAAGGTCCGTTGATGTTTAGCGTCATTGTAATCAAGTGCAATTTGCTGTCATTGATGGTTAATTACAAATAAATTAGTCATGAACCATGAATTTCATAGCTAACAATCAATGACCAACAAGCATCAACCATCGTTTAACCATCTTTCACAAGGGGGCACTGAGATGTGCAGCTGGAGTTGTAAGCATGCTTATGATCCCTGAAAAGTAGCTGAACTAATCGAATAACATCCTATAACGTCCTAAAATATCCTATAACATCCCTTAACATCCTATGACCCCATATTCTGATAACCCTATAACCCTATAAGCATGTGTCAACTTTGCAAATCTTGGCCTTGCAATCCAGGCGCCAATGGCTGGTAGCACGGCCGCCCACGCGCCGCCGCGTTTGGCAAAGCCGCTGCGGAGTTGCTGAGAGGTGAGCCCCAAGGAGAAGCTCAGGGGATCGCAACGATGGTAGGATTCTAATGGGTTTAAGCTCAGACTTCCTATAAGATCTACCAGGGGTGGTTGATGCTTGAGGATGGTTTAGGATGGAGAAAAAATGGTGAATAATGGTTTGAGCTCAGAATTGGGGGTTTCTCAAGCCATAAAGGACCCCAAAAATGGTTGTTTTCTTTTTTTACCAGACCTAATTGCGATTGGATGATTTGGGAGTACCCTTATTTTGAGAAACCCTCCTATGAATAAGGGGTGTTGGTGGTGAAGGATGGCGAAAGGATGCTTAATGATGGTGAAAGATGGCCATTGATGATGGTGAATGAGGGTGTACAACTTTGTTAGGAATGGTTTATTGGCAGATCTGTAGTGCATATGATTGTTATCATGGCTATTCATAATGGTTTTTCATAATTCTATGAATATGCTTTATAGCCATCAGTAGCCATCAGTAGCCACCGTCCAGCCGTTGGAATGTGGACTACTATCCATGTTTTGGATGGTTGGTTTTCACTCATGACCAAGTAGCCATGATTGAGGGTCCAGAAATGATTGTCAATTGGTGACAATTTACACACGGATGCCGCTGCATTCCTATCCCAGTGTTGCATAGCACGGATCGCAACATGGCAGTGGCACCGCACAGGGTTTTCACCAAGACACAACCAATCACGAAAAACCTGATTGATGATTGGTAATGTGATTAATGACCATTCATTAGTGGTTCATGAATGGTTCGCAGTTGATTAACGATGGTTGTATAAACAATGGTTAGTTGACGGACATCATTAATCTATGGTTAAACTTCCTGATGAATTGGTTAATTACCAATTGTCCAACAATTTCGGGATAATGATGGTCAACTTATGGTTCATACTGCTTAATTGACATTCTTGCTGATGAATTACAGTATCCAGTTATATGTACAACCATTACTAATCAGTTAATATAGTTGACAACCATTCAATAGCTGGTCAATATATTGCTCGATTGATAATTCATGATTCATGGTCTTTGATGTCCAGTCACCTCCTGCCTTAGCTCCACCACACCACTATTGAAGGAGGCTTCTTGATAGCTGGGGGTAGCCCCAAATCATGCATCTTACATAATGGTTAGTTTATGAAATTACCAAACATATCCAAACATGTATTTTTTGATATCAACAAACATGTTTTTTACTATCTTATTACTCAACATTTATCTACTGCTATCAGTCATGTTTAGTAATAAACTAACCCACATTTTACTGACTTTTGTCTTTCATCGTGCTTAGCAACCACCCAATTTGTGGGTTTGTCCAAAAATGGCTCCGAAACTGGTGGTTCCCATATTCATAATGATTATGAACTTGGAGGGCGATTGTAGATACCACCACTAATCTGGACAAGCCCATGACTAGTAGCTGTTGAACCATTCTTGTTGGTCTTCACTGTATCCCCTACTATGAACCACTATGAACCATTTATTACCTATAACTATGATCATTATCAACTACTGTATTGTTATCTATTATTCATATTCACCCTCTTAAACCACTATTAACCATTATCAACCGTAATACAGTTCTGCACCGCTATTGACCACAAAGAACTGCATGATTGTGGGAAGAATACGCCGAATAACATCAATCCGTAGTGAACAGCTCGGTGATGAAGAAACAGCTCGCCAATCTCCTCAGGGCCATTTTTGCTCGGCGCAGCTGATGTCTTGCAGCTTGCTGAGGGTTTAGACGTGCCCAACTCATGAGTCGCGACTTGTGCGCACTCACCGAAGCTGAAAATGTTGGGAAATGTCAAATAAAATGTTTGCACCACAGAGTGGTACCCCCCACCTAGTTGTATAGTTATATATATATACAAATAAATTTATATAGATATTAATGTCTTCTACAACTGGTAGTTACCCTGGCGAACTAACCTAAGTTAGCGAGCTCTGGGGGGGTACCACTCAGTGTGGATCTGGAAGCTGAGAAGGTTTGAACTTGCTCAAGGCTTTGACTCTTGCGCTTCCCTGACACCCATCTCGTGAGTGAGTCACGACTTTGTGGGCACTCATGGAAGCTCAACAAGATGTTGGAAAATGGTTTGAGCTATGGAGCTGGAAGCTCGGAAGATTCAAAACTGCTCAAGGCTTCGACTCGTG
>VSDK01012002.1:189434-232034 GCA_009767595.1 Symbiodinium kawagutii
GCTGAACCTTCACCTGTGAAAGAAATCAATTTCAACCCAGGTTTTTTTTTGCTGCTTTATGAAACTTCACGGATTCTGATGGGGTCATGACCATTTATCACCACCTAGATCCACTGCGTAGATGAACATCCCATCAACAAAAGGTTCGTTCTGTTGAATTTTGGCATGAAAAGTATACTTTTTAGTTTTATGGAAGGAAATCCACAGTAGACTGCGAACGGCTGAAAGACACGATGGCCGCAAACCGTTTCTTCACCTCCGGGCCAACGTGCATGACAATCCCGAGTTCCAAAAAATCACTGGAATGAACGAATCACTTGCCAGCCCCTGATAAAGAAATTTGTTAAACCTTCCGGTTTTGGACCGATGCAGCAAGCTCAAAATCATTCATGGGGCAACACCACAACCTCTGTGCAACACACCCATCTGCTTTTATTGTCTCCTCTTAGGAACCAAATTGCTGTGTGAGAAATGGATAGAGCCGATGTGTCATACCCCCTATTTTCTATACAATGTAATCAACTGGTGAAAAGCGAATCTACATACCAAAAAACATCGATGCATTAGGTAGTAAACCCCTTTTGGCGATCCAGCCAGGGAGTTGGGGCACAATTCAGGCAAAATCCATGAAGGCGGTAGCTATGATTCATCCTGTCTGTTGGTTGCAGGTGTATTTGCGAGTCCTCCTTATTGTTTGCATCTTCTGCGATCACTTGCAGAGCCAGTCACAGAACATGCAAGTCTCGAAGCTGTTCTCCAGAAGCACCATTTTCTTTTCACGGAAGTCGGGGCGTGTAATCCTCAAATCTGCCAAGGCCTACTGAAAAACTAACAAGACACACCGGAACATGACTGGTTCCCAACCATTGGGCCTTATCAAATGCAGCCCTGGCCGGCGGTGTGTTGCTTTATGGCAGTGATCGACTCACAACACAAAAGCACTTTGCCTTGGGCACCCCCAAAATGAATCAAAATGAATCGAAATGATTGGTTATCAACACAAGCAGTACCCGCACGAGGCGGGGGCGGAAGTTTCCAAGCTTACGAAAGCCTAGAGGGAAGGCATTGGCGCGCAAAGGATTTAGCGCAACGAAAGCATGAGCGCAAAATGACTGCCACAATGACGTCACCAACACAAAACCGCCACATGAAAGCCCCCGGCGCAACAAGTTAATTTGTGATGTGATGCATTTGATGTAAAATTCAGTTGTGGTGAGATGTAATTTATGTGAAATTAAGTTGTGATTTGATGTATATATTTGGTGCGGGGTCAATTTGCGATGCGATGTATTCGATGCTGAGTTAATTTGTGATGTGATCCTGTGGAAATGTAGTTGTTTGGAAATGTAATTGACTGTGAATGTCATCGATTGGGAATGTCATTGATTGGGAACGTACTTGCTTGGGGATGTCATTGATTGGGCCTGTAACTGATTGGGAATGTCATTGGTTGGGATTGTAATGGATTGGGAATGTCATTGATTGGGAATTGAAACGGCGCAGCACACCGTTTTTGACCACACAGGCACGTGGATCTTGAGCCAAAGTCCAAAATATTATACACTTAAACACAATGGGTGGAGAAGCGGTACTGACTACTGTACATGGGATGCATGCTGTGAATGGGCTGTATGATCCGACACCCCTCCACTGAGCTTGGTCTTTGACTTAGCTCTGCCGAAGGTGGATCTTAACCAGGTAAGCACTGCTGACATGCAGTGTAGCCAGCAGCCAAAGCTGCAGTCTTCGTTAAAATTCTCACCTTACCTTGGTTTGGGTACGCAATCACAATTCCACAATTCCTTCCGTGGTAACGGACGCTACTGTACACACGAATTCTTCGTATGAGCCAGCAGCTGTTGACGCAGATGCTGCTGTGTCTGCTGATGCTCTTGACCTGAGCTCAACGCTTTTCTGTACAAAGTCAAGTCTCTTACCTCACTCGCGCTTGCGCGCTCTCAGATTCTTCTGACCTTTCTGTTCCTTGTTGTTCTGCTTCAATTCTCTTTTTGGCCTCCGCTGCCTCACTACGTTCATAATCAGACAGATGAAACCGTACACTGCTAACAGATGTACCATACACTTACACAGATACATCCAGAAGTACCAATCACTCTGCTCTTCAGGACTGGAACTTCCCTGCGCTGCCGCGAAGGTTAGAATCGATGCCATAATGCTTCCTCTCTTCAGATAGCACCTTGAGCAAGTCTGCGATTCTGCCTCCATCCAAGATCTTTGTTCCAAGATCGGCCCAGTTAGTTTCCATGGGCTCTTTTAAGACCTTGAACTTATTTTGCTCAACAGCGTCTTGCACCCAAAGCGCCTTCAAGCTTAAGCGCTTGACTCGCCCAACCCCTTTTCTGGCAGCGATGCCATTTTGCGGCTGACGAGTCCGTACGGCAGTTCGAACACGCTGACTTCCGTGTTGATCTCATGGAACACAGCCTTGACCAGCAATCCGGTGGACGCTGCTCTTGTCAGGGAGTAGCCCGCAGCTTCGCCTGAGCTAAGGGCTACGACGCTATGATTCCAGTAAGTGTTCACGATAACGAATGGCTAGAGCACCCACGCTCGTCCTGGTTTTGGCACATGCTGCCCAATCGCTGCCACTCTAGACATCCATGTTCTTCGGGCTTTCCTGCAAGCCAAATCTCCATTGTTCTGTTGGGTATTTGACAAGGTATCGCGCAAGTCTCTTCAGCTGTAGCATACGCAGCTCTGTCGGCTGCAACATCCCAGCGGCAACCTGCGGAGACAGCGAATTGCATCGTTGGCCTGTCTAGTGACAGGTACAGGGCTGCGCCTGCCAACTTGCGATACCATCTTGCGTCTTTTTCAGGGCTTTGTTCACGTTTCTTTCGTTCTTTCCTGTGTCATTCGACGCTGGGGTTTCCACACCCTTGGCACTGTCAAGACCCATTTCTTTTGCCAACTGAATGGCGTATTTTGGGTCTGCCTCCCAGCTGAAGGCTTTGCCATCGAAGCGAATGATTCTGTGAAGATGTGTTCCTTCCGACACTTCCCCTCCATGAGCAGGATCTCCAATCTGAGGGAGGATCTTCACCTCAAATTTCGCTTTCATCACCGCATCCAGACCGTCCAAGTCTTCTGCTAGACTTTCCGCGATGAAGTCATCACCATACAATCCAGGAATGGCGGCTGAGGCGAGGAAGGCTTAAGGCTGTTCTCGATGTACATCGGCTGGCCTCTCGTGTTCCGTTCATCGCTTTCAAGAGGAACCAGAGGTGTTCTTGGTCATATGCATCCTTCGGGGGCAATACGGCAATGCCTCCAGTACTCTGCGCGTGGAAAAATGCAAAATCCAAGACCTGCCCCAACTGGACCATTTCCGGATAGGCAGCTAGCGGGATGCGGCGCAGAGTTGGTGGACCTTTCTCGTCATTCTCCTCTTCAGCAAGCGACGCCGTCAGCAAAATGCCGGACACCTGCTCTTCCACATCCGCTGCTGCTTCCTTCAGCTCTTCCATGCTGGACTCAGCTTCTCGCTTCTGAGCTGCGTCCCCCGCTCCAGGTTGAGCTGCGGAGCCTTCCGCTGCACTGGGCTGAGCTGCGGTTCCACCCGCTGCTCTAGATTGAGCTGCGGCGCTACCTGCCTCTTCTTACCCTCTCCAACGGTCGTAGGAACAGGCGTTCCTGGAGCAGGCAGGGCTGGAGCACCCGGCACTGGCGTTCCATTCTGCGAAACTTCTCAAGCACTCTCCACACTGACCCTGATTGCATTTTCTGTCGCAATCAAATGTTCATCACTGTTCAGGCTCTTTCTCAGCCATATTCCTGTGGATGTTTGCTTATCCAGTTTTCCCTTCTCACCACTGCTTGTAGTGAACAAACTCGAACAGTTCAACGATTTCACCGTTGAAGGAGCGTCCTCTCAAGCGCTCGCACGGTGTTTTACCATCTTTCTTCACTAGGTATCTTGAGAAAAGCCATCCAGCATGTCTTGCCAGCCACGGGAAATGCTTGTCCCCTGGTTGCACTTTGAAGTCCTTGACGTGAAATTCAACGGCGCTAATAAGTGTCCTGCATTGCTTTGCATCTTCGAAGATGGCGCGTTCTGCTAGGCCATTGCTGGCATGACTTTCCCTTGGCGCAGTCATCAATTGCACCTCGCCTTTGTATTCCTTGCTCACAGCTTCAGCAAGAGCTTTGATGGAGTGTTCCGCGTCTGTGAACAACACCACCTACTGTCTGCAGAGAAACTTCAGGGCTTCAGTCACCACATACACTGAGTAAGGGCTCACACCCTTTGCAACCACACCGCTGAAGATACAACCAGTGTTTTCATCAACCACTGCCAGAACTGGCACGGTATCAGATTCATCTTGCGGTGTCTTCGGTGTTTCTGCTGTTTCTTCATCGATGTTGGAAGTCCCATCCACAACTCTGCCAAGATAGCAGTAATCCATGCAGACTCTTGGAACTGCATTTGGATCCTTGCTGTCAACCCGAGCCTTATGATCATCTTCCCTTATCTTACCACTTATGCAATGGTCACACCATGCACGCATGGGTATGTGCGTCAGCATGTGCGTGTGGTATTCTTCCTTTGAAACGGTTTCGGGGATGAGCTTAGCTTGGGGTTTTCTGCCTTCGGAAATCTCAACCTCAACATCTCCCCTTGGAATGTTTGGCGCTTCTGGTGGGTTAGGATCTGCGTCCCTTGCACCACTTGACAACAGCTGTTGCCCTTGCCCATTTGCTCCAGTCCCAATTTCCTCCGGGCGCTTGGCTGGAACGGTCTTGCCAGCGGCCTTGACAGCACCGAGGACCCCGGCGGCGCTACCCACCGATGGGGTGCGAAACCAATTGGCAACCAAAACACTCTCACAAACCTAAGAATGCATCCCAGATCGGAGGGGTTTAGTTTGTAGGGGTTTACTCGTTCATGATTTTCAGAAAAGCCTACGTTGATCTCAGAAATGCCTAGGTGATTTGAAAATGACATAGGCATGTCTGAAAATTAGGTAGTTTATCGACGTTTATTTTTGAAACTATTCGGTAAATTATGGAAAATGAATAAATAATCACTTTTGCCAAGCAAAATTTTTTCTGCTGAAAAACATGAACACGGTTTTCACACGCTTACACCTGAGTAACTACCACGAATTTGCATTTAAGTTGTCCAGATCATGTCATTGAAAAACAATTTGAAAAAACACAGACTGTCAAAAAAAAAGGAAAATGGTTTAACATTCATTGAACATGACCTGCTCACAATGCTAACACTTTGCGCTTACGTTGGCCAACTTTGGTCACTGGCGTCAAACGTTGCAGTGTGAATCGAATGCGTCATTTGACTCAATTGACCTAATTGAATTCTGCGTCAGGGAGACGACAATTGAGGAAGTGATTCGAACCCAACATCATTCTGACAAACCATGCCAATCAGCCTTGACCAAAGTGCTTGCGTAAACAAATGCGCCGATTCTACAAAAAGCAATGAAAAGCATCAACGTCACAATCAAAAGTAAATTGTTCTAATTGCCGCTTCTCGCCAGGCCTGCAAATGGACGATGCAACAGCGGGATCCGGGCGTCAACTTGCTTTCAAAGAAGCTTAACTTAAAGGTCAATATTTGATGTTCAAGCAAACTTTCAAAACCACATTAAGCAGCAATGCAAAATTCAACTCAAAAATGCAAAAGCGTTCATTTTTTTCGGGGTCAACGCCAAAAGCTCCGCCACCGGTCACCCCAATCCTGTGGCAGCTCAAAATTAAAATAATGCGTGCTGTACTTTGCAACGCCACGCACGGACATGCCTTATGACATGACATCATCTGTATTAGGGCTGCTATCCGACTTCAAAGTTTCACTGTCGCATTGCAATTTGACAACGCACTCACGAATGCCTTCCAAAGCTTCTGCAAGACGGTGCATGAATGGCAGGTTGAATTTTTTGCTTTTCGCCACATCCAGCATTTCCTTTGCAGCCATAGCAATCCTCTCTTGCAAGAGAGCTTCAGCCACGGGCATCTCACACATCTCTGTAGGCCGATAAATGCATAGAGCACAGAGCTCTGCTTCCAGCCGGGGCAGCTCCTGATCACATCCCACGCTTATCATCTTCTTGCGCTCCTCAAGATCAACAGGTATCAAAGCCGGCACGTCGGTCAAGCCAGCAGCCCCCACAAGTTCAAAAGGTCCTTGAACAAGGACATTTGCAAACTCTTTCAGGAGTGGCAAGTCGATGGTTTGTTGGCCCAACCAGTATTTCACAGCTACAAAAGCAGCCAGAAACTGGCCAAGCCAGGCCGGTTTGCGGAGTTGCACTGCCTTCTGAGCAAACTCAATCTTCAGATCATCTACCAACGGCTTAGCGAATGTCGCCTAGTGCTTTGAGAAAATAGCAATGATGCCTACCCATTGCATACCTTAGTTTACTGGTTGTACAATGTTGTATTGTTTTTTCGTCAAGTTAAGCTTCTATTTGTTGCTTCCTAACCCAACATCTAAAAAAGTGAAAATGGCCCAAAGCTCAAGAATTGACGCAAATGACAAGTCAGAAATGGCTTCAATTGATACCAATCACTTGAAGTGTAATGTTGAAAACGTCTACAGCAGCCACAATGAATGCGTAATATGAAAAACAATTAAAATGCAAAAAAAATACAAAAAAATGCAACCTTGAAACGCAACCTTTTAATGTTTTTTGCGTGCCAAAGCAAAACCTGCAAGCCCCCAGCAAATTCAAATATATATTCAAAGCAACAAAACCCCCAAAAACATTGTTCCTGCGAAAATTTGTGCCCTCCTGGTCATACTCCTCCCAAAAACACCAGGTGCAGAATAGATGGCACAGTAATTGCACCAGGCTACCTGGCACAGTAATGGATGTGTACCCATGTCTGTGCCAGGTATTTTGCAGTCCAAAAACGGCTCGTTTTGCATGGTTGGCCCCTAATTTTTTGCTTCTTCCATCACTGTCTGCGCCATCTTTTTTTGGCTAAATGCAAAACATGCAGTTGTCAACCAATGCCGCTTTACAAAAAATATGTTTCTTTGATTCCTAATGTGAAATTGCTATTCAACAATTTGAGTTTACAAGTCCAAATCCTTATACGCAACCTGTTTTTTGAATGGATGTTCAATTACACATTGAATGTTTAAGTAGCTTTCCATTAAACAATGTATTTTTCTGTGTGTTTCAAGTTTGTAATTGATTTGCAAATAGCTTCCAATCACAGTAAGCAATTGGTTTTCACTTGGTGTTTAAGTACACAATGGTTTTCAAAAATTGCTTTCTGAATGTTCTGCGCCATCTACTCCCCACCTTGCTCCACCTTCCCCTTGCCCCAACTAGGACGGAGCCAGCACCTTTCTCAAGATCGTGGCCTTCTGCGCCTCTACTCCCCACCTTGCCCCACCATTTGTAAGTTAAATAGGACAAGATCCCTGGTACTGTCACGGATTTTAAGCTGAATAAGGCAAAATCCCTTGTACTGTCAGCACTTCTATGCTGAATAAGGGAAAATCCCTTGTACTGTCACCAATTTCAGGCTAAATAACGCAAAATCTCTTGTACTGTCACCATTTTTTCGTTCGCGCCGGTCTGCGCCATCTACTCCCCACCTTGCCCCACCAATTCTAAGTTAAATAAAACAAGATCCCTGGTACTGCCAGCAATTTTAAATTGAACAAAACAAAATCCCTTGTACTGTCATCAATTTTAACCTAAATAGGACAAAATCCCTGGTACTGTCACGAATTTTAAACTAAATAAGGCAAAATCCCTAGTACTGTCAACAATTTCAACCTAAATAAGGCAAAATCCCTTGTATTGTCACCAATTTCAAACATAAATAACGCAAAATCCCTTGTACTGTCACCATCTTTTCGTTCGTGCCGGTCTGCGCCCTCTACTCCCCACCTTGCCCCACCTTGCCCCACCAATTGCAAGTTAAATAGGACAAGATCCCTGGTACTGTCACGCATTTTAAGCTGAATAAGGCAAAATCCCTTGTACTGTCAACAATTTTACACTAAATAGGACCAAATCCCTGGTCCTGTCACGAATTTCAAGCTAAATAAGGCAAGATCCCTGGTACTGTCACGAATTTTAAGCTGAATAAGGGAAAATCCCTTGTACCGTCACCAATTTCAAGCTAAATAACGCAAAATCCCTTGTACTGTCACCATTTTTTCGTTCGCGCCGGTCTGCGCCATCTACTCCCCACCTTCCCCCACCAATTGTAAATTAAATAGGACAAGATCCCTGGTACTGTCACGAATTTTAAGCTGAATAAGGCAAAATCCCTTGTACTGTCAGCACTTCTATGCTGAATAAAGCAAAATCCATTTTTAATGTCACCATTTTTTCGTTCGTGCCGGTCTGCGCCATCTACTCCCCACCTTGCCCCACCAATTGTAAGTTAAATAGGACAAGATCCCTAGTACTGTCACGAATTTTCAGTTGAATAAGGGAAAATCCCTTGTACTGTCACCAATTTCAAGCTAAATAACGCAAAATCCCTTGTGCTGTCACCATTTTTTCGTTCGTGCCGGTCTGCGCCATCTACTCCCCACCTTGCCCCACCAATTGTAAGTTAAATAGGACAAGATCCCTAGTACTGTCACGAATTTTCAGTTGAATAAGGGAAAATCCCTTGTACTGTCACCAATTTCAAGCTAAATAACGCAAAATCTCTTGAACTGTCACCATTTTTTCGTTCGTGCCGGTCTGCGCCATCTCCTCCCCACCTTGCCCCACCAATTGTAAGTTAAATAGGACAAGATCCCTAGTACTGTCACGAATTTTCAGCTGAATAAGGGAAACTCCCTTGTACTGTCACCATTTTTTCGTTCGTGCCGGTCTGCGCCATCTCCTCCCCACCTTGCCCCACCAATTGTAAGTTAAATAGGACAAGATCCCTAGTACTGTCACGAATTTTCAGCTGAATAAGGGAAACTCCCTTGTACTGTCACCATTTTTTCGTTCGTGCCGGTCTGCGCCATCTCCTCCCCACCTTGCCCCACCAATTGTAAGTTAAATAGGACAAGATCCCTAGTACTGTCACGAATTTTCAGCTGAATAAGGGAAACTCCCTTGTACTGTCACCAATTTCAAGCTAAATAACGCAAAATCCCTTGTACTGTCACCATTTTTTCGTTCGTGCCGGTCTGCACCATCTACTCCCCACCTTGCCCCACCAATTGTAAATTAAATAACGCAAGACCCCTAGTACTGTCACGAATTTTCAGCTGAATAAGGGAAAATCCCTTGTACCGTCACCAATTTCAAGCTAAATAAGGCAAAATCCCTTGTACTGTCACCATTTTTTCGTTCGTGCCGGTCTGCGCCATGTACTCCCTACTAGGATGGCCGCCTCCCAGGACGGGCACCGCCGTGGCCTCAGCGCTCTCCTTTTCTGTCTTTCGTTCTCGGTGGCGTCGCGGGCCTTTCCCACCTCCCCTGTGTCCCCCTAGGCCCTCGTGTGTGAAAAGATTAATTAAAGATCATTTGTTTGTAGTCAATTGTTTAGTTTAGATTTTTTCAAAAAAACAAGTTACACTAGTCGCATATTAAGAATATTTGATTTTAAAATGAAATTGTTGATCAGAAATTTCAATTTAATTGGCATTGGTTGAAAACGGCATGCATCGCATCGAGGCCATAGATGGCACAGACAGTGATGGGAGAAGCAAAAAAATAGGGGCCAACCACGCAAAACCAGCCGTTTTTGGACGGCAAAATCCCCGGCACAGACAGGGGTACACATCCATGACAGTGCCAAATATTTTGGCCATTTTCAAGGTAAAAGTACCGCGCAAGGTAAAAACTGCCAAAAACCTACCAAAATAGATGGCACAGTCAGGCCAAAAATCAGGTAGAAAACCCCAAAAGTAGATGGCACAGACCAGCTTCGTTCACTAACAACGCCATAAATTCTGCACCTAGAGAAAACAAGATAAAACTAAAAAGTGGAAAAACCTTGTGTACACTGTTACTTACATCCAGAACAAGGTGAGAAGACTTCTGGACCACAAAAAGAAAAACAACACAAATGTGGAAAAGGCATCTTTGTGTGTAGAGACACCGGGGCCCACATACACAGTGGAGCCAAACCAAGCCTCAAAAAGAGGCCCGCACCAACACACACTTCTCAAGAGGCAACGGCTGCACCATCAAGTAGCGGCATCATCAAATTATCTCAGCCAACCATCCAGAATTGAACTTTGAACCTGGGGCCCCAAACACATCCAAACAAAATGGCCGCACGCATACTTCAAACATTCCACATAGCCCTGATCGAACCAACCTTCTTTTGCCACCTACTACCCAGAGTAAAAATCAAAGTCGCTAAATGACTGTTCTTGTAATCAATACACATATATACTACGTGACTGCGTCGAAACACCCTCTTGATCTGACAATTTCCGCCTGGCAAGCAAATTTAAATGTTTTCCACCCTGTCAACTCCGATTCTTCTACTTGAAAAGCCCAACTATTGTGAGCACATTTTCATTTGAAGCACCAAATTTACATGGAAGTAGCTGCGGTCATGACCCAAAACAAAAATATGGAAATGAATAACCTCACAACCCCAGGGGCCTAAGCAACACAACTAGAAAACCGGCGACAAAAAATATCCAACGGTAAAATGTCACAGCAAAACACACGCGACGCTCACAAAACCTTACTATTCTTTTAGTAGGGGACTTTGACACGCACTCACTATATAGCAAAACCAATTGCGCTTACACTATATAGTCTAGATTGGGCGGGAAATTGTTTGAGTTTTGCAGCTACAGCTAATGACCAGCGAGTATGTAATGCTTTCAAACGGCCCCTTGTTAGGAGCTGCCTTTGATCAATGACAGAAGTCACAAACATTAGACCTTGCGTTGCCACGGCGGCAACCTTGGGTACGAATATGAATACACGAGTGCGTTGCTCTGCATTTTTTCTTTGAACCATATTTTACTGAGCATATCAACCAATGCATCCTTGCCATACTCCAGTCTTCAAATTTTGTGAATTTGTACATTTTTGTCGCAAATCCATACTGCACTGTCCTACACTTCACTTCGTTATATTTGCTTATTACACCTAATCGTGCGATATACGATATATACTATCATGTTCACCGTTGTGCGTTTCAAAACTATACCACGCTTCTATTCGGTTTTTTGCCGCTGCTATAGTTTATGTCTCGGTAAGATGCTAGACTAGTGTTTTTCTTTTGTTTTCAAATACCAAGGAGCAACACTATTGCTATCAATGTTCTGAGCTGAGGTACAACTATTGAATTACTATTACTCACTATATGCTCTAGACTCTCGACTCTAGACTCTAGACTTTGTACTTTGAAATGCTATTCATATGGCATGACACTGGCTGTTACTCTCTGTTACTACTGTTTCCTTGCGGGGGGCTGTAGATCATCGTGACGAGTAACTAGTAACCAGTATTAACCGTAACCTCAATTACAACTAGCTGCTTCTGGTCACTTGCAACCCGGTACCCCTGGCCAATACTATGAACTGTGCCTGGTTCAAACTGTTGCGAACAAACTATCACAGCCAATCAAATGAACTTTACGATGCGCAAAATGATTTGAAAACACAACACATGCCCGAACACTTCATTGGCACATGAGGCTATGCCGGCTATGCCTGACAGCGTCCATATGGCCGCTCAACTAGCGTCCATATGGCCGCTCAACTAGCGTCCATATGGCCGCTCAACTACGACTTTGCAAACATCAGCAGCGGCCCAGAGGCCGCTCAAAGCGCAGCCAACCTTTTTCCCTCATCTTTGGAACTCTGCTTGGCATGTCTTTCCAAGTCCCGCTCCCGCTGCTTCTGCTTCTTCGACTCGCACCAAGGATCCTGCTGCGGGACGAAGCGAACCCTGCTGTGCCACTCTGCTTAGATGATCCCTGGGCTTGCTAATGGGTTGGCATGCTTATGACAACTAGCTAAACCATTCTTATCTAAAAATTAAAAGCATGCTAATGTATTGTTAATCATATGCTAACGATTTAAGATAGATAGGAGGGTTAGCAAAAAAAGTTAAAGTTAGCCTAACTATGTTAATTATGTTAAAAAAAGTGAACTAGGTAGCAAGCAAAGCTAACTAGTTAGCTTAAAAACATGTACATGAAAAAAATGTTTTTTTAAATGCAATTTTCAAGGAAACAATCCATAGCAATAAGGGTTGTGTGCTTTTTTGTCCATGTTTTAAAAATGAATTTCCTTTCAGCATGAAAACATATCTTGTCAAAATGGAGACATAAGAGCTAAAATATAAGTAGCAAAATTGCAATTGTAAGTCAGCAAAATCAAAAAACATGATTGGCTAATGTTGTCAAGCCTTCAGTGGCTAAACACAAGCCATGCTTGGCTAATGTTGTCAAAACCTCAGTGGTTAAACGCAAGCCATGATTGGCTGTTGCTGTCAAGCCCTCAGTGGCTAAACGCAAGCCATGATTGGCCGTTGTTTGCCAGCCCTCAATGGCTAAATGCAAGCCATGACTGGCTATTCTTGCGAAGCCTTCAATGGCTCAACGCAAGCCATGCCTGGCTGATCATTTTGTTGCCTAGCCCTCAGTGGCTTATTTTTGCTCAGCCCTCGGTGGCTAGTGTTTCACACAGCCCCTAGTGGCTTGTTCTTTGAATTGTCTATCCCAACTTGATGTTGTAAATATTTTGATGTGGTGGCTTTGACTGAAGCTCAAGCACAGTGGTGTCACAAGAAGAAGAACAAGAGCAGCAGCAGAACAATAGTTCAACACAGACAATAAACACTGTGAAGAAACACGCCAATTTAGAAAGACACTTTTCCAAGAACCTACACAGTAAAGACTTCTCTGTGCTGAGTGCTCTGTGAAAGCAATGGCTGCTATGAGCTCCATTGCTGCAGATGCGGCGGACCAAGTGGACAAGCTCATGAATGAGGATAGCACACCACTTGTGCAGAAAGTGGCCCAGCTCTTCGACTGCCTGAAGACCCATGGCTTGCGCTACATCCAGAATGTCCTGCCCAAGGAGACTTTGACACATCCCAGCAACAGAGGTGGCACTCTACTGAATGCGGACTGAAAATGTTAGAGGTTGGAGTGCAGCCTGACCTTCTGCAGCAGAGTGGAGTTGCCTTCGAACTGGGCAGGCAGAAAGTGACCAAGGACAAGCCGATTGGTGCACATGTGGCTCTGCAGGTCTCTTCAGGAAGTGCCCTGGCTGCAGTGACTGGCCAAGAGAGGTTTTTGACTGTAGCCTCCTCACACACTGCAGCCTTTTGCAAAGCAGTGGAAGCTGGTTGCAAGCCTGAAGATGGAGTGGCCATCGACCTCAAGAATGACAAGGGCCTGTACCACCTGTGCACTGTTGGCTGGCCTTTCACTGTTTTGAAGGCTGAAGTGGAAGAGCAATGGCCCAGCTTGCCTGCTTACCTGCAACTGGCAATGAACAGTACGAACTGTTCATTCAAGCAGGTGAATGAGATTGAGGCAGCCAGCCTCATGGCAACCTTCATGGGGCATGGAATGCCTTTGTCTGAAGCAGTGCAAAGGGTGCAGAAGGCAGATCCCCAGCGCAAAGCCAGCTTGCAGAACATTGCCTACTATGTCAGCAAGTATGGTGGTGGGGAATGCCAAGGTCTTGTACTGTTCTTGCCCAAGTTCAGTACCTTGGCTGCATCAAGCTGGTATCTTTGCCAAGTCCTTTGCGGCTGTTTGCAATGAAGCCCTTTTGTGGCTAGTAATGGTAAGCCCCTGGGCGGCTTTAGTGTCAAGCCCCTTTGTGGCTGTTATTGTCAGAGCCCATAGTGGCTGTTAACATCAAGCCCTTTGTGGCTGTCAAATGTTTGAAGAACTACCCTACTTTGTTCATGTGGATAATTGCATTGCACTTGAGCTGACTGAGGTCAGACCTTTGGCAGCCTTCTCCTGGGCACTGAAATGATGAGGACACTGGCCTACTTGGAGATCAAGAGCACTGAGACTGTCTACCCTTTCCTGCGCACTGCACTGTGCCTTGGACACGAAAGGTTTGGTTTTGATTGTATGAATATTGACTTTGGTGATTTACATAACTGAGGTGGGCCACAATGATGTCTTCTGACATCTCCACTGATGGCTACAACAAGATCCTCTGCAAGAGTGACTGTGAGAAGCTGAAAGCAGCTCACAAGAAGGCTGCAGTGAATGAGTCTGAGCAGCTTGCATGCAAGGAGTGTTTTCTTGGGTAAAATTTTATGGAAGGGTATATGGGGCCATCATGTGTGGTCCCCAAATAATTTATTTCACTGCCTGCGTTTGCTTCTTGTCCACAATGGCCAGGAACTTGCTCCTCAGTGCCTGGAAGCTCTACACTGTGTCCATGGTGCCAGAGACTGTCAAAATTGCTGCCTATGGGAAACTGTGTGTGAGGATGGTCCTCCATCTTTGCCACAAGGAGAAGTCAGGGAGGGAAGGCAAGTGTTGGGACAGTCTCCAGGACATCTCCAGCCAATTCACTGAGGACCTCAAAAAGCAAGGTGCTATTGCAGCTGCTGCCAAGGATGACACTCCTGAGACTTACAATGTTCAGGACTTGACTGAAGCCAGCCCCAGCCAAGTGGCTCTCCTGCAAAACTCCCACCTGCAAGTGTCCAAGTTGTAACTTGGTTCATAACATCAATTTTGCTAGGGTTCTAAATGATAGAGTGACATCATTTGTTTTTGAAATAAATTTTCTTTGAGAAAAGATTTGTTCTTCAGAATAATTTCAGCCAGCCCAGGTACCACACTGCAGACCATGGCAACAAGGTGTGGGTTCTCAAGGCTGTGACTGAGCAAGGCTTTGTCTTTTCACACAAGCCTTTCTTTGGGGCCACTGAAGAGGTCAAAGCGCCTTTGGATGAGGGCAAAGCCTGGAAGAAGCACAGAGGGACTGAGCCCTCTTTGTGCAGTGATGATGCGGCAGTGAAATTGGCAGTGCACAACTCCAATGCATTGCAAGAGGACCTGCTGAAGAGCTTGGTGCAATATGAATTGCTCAAGACTGTGGAAGAGCATCCTGTGGAGCCTGGAACTTTGGCTTTCTCTGTGGGTCCTAGTGGCTGCTGGGCCAAAAAAGCTTTCACCAGGCAGAAGACCCTCAAGCTTTTCCCCAGTGGTACTGTCAGCAAGGCGAAAGATGACAAAGTGCAGGGCAAGATCATCTGTGTACTGAAAGGTGTCAAATTTGCAGTGTCGTGCTACAAGACCAACATGGACTTTGAGATTGGCAAGGGAGTGCTGGATCCCTTCACTTGGGTGAAATTTATTGAGGACCCTGATGAGGTGAACATGGTCCTGGCCAAGCACATGACTGATGGCAACGTGGAAATGCCCTACTTGACCAACTGCAAGGGCATCAAAGTGGGCGATAGATTGCTGCAGCTCCACCCCAAAGCATCAGAGGGTCAGCCTGCTGCCAAAAGGGCAAAAAAGGCTGTGTAGAGAATGAATCTTGACTTGGCACCAAAGCTTCCAAAAGAGAAAAATGCGAAGGTTGTGAATCTTCAAGCCTCTAGTGGCTGAATTCCCACAGCTGTTTTTTTAAAGTCCATGTGGCTGTTGACAAGCAAGCCTCTGTGGCTAATGGCAAGCAAGCCTCTGTGGCTATTGGCAAGTAGCAGTCTAATCCAAAACGTATGATAGCCAATGGCTGGCAAGCCCTGAGTGGCTGAAGTTTTTGAAGCATGCACACTGTCTGGACATGGTAGTAAAAATGATTATGTATATTGTTTTTTTTGGTTCACAGGAACTTGTGTGGAACCTGCTCCATGTAACCCATGGTCTCTGTGCAATTGAGAAGGAGTTGGGAGATCCAATGGCAAGATTCCAAGTTGCATTCTATTCCACAAAGTCTATAGTGATCTGTGAGGACAGACCTTTTTTGAGGATCAGGCCCACCAGCCACTCCCTCATTGCCTTACTGAAGCCTGGGCCCATTGTCAAGAATGCTTCTTTGAAAGGCAATGCTGCTCTGAAAGAAATGCTAGCTGCCAGAAGTGAAGCTGCCATCCTTTTGCATAAAGGCCGAGAAGAAGCTGGAGAGGACAAAGCAGCGCTCTTTGAGGAAGAGAAAGGTAGTGGCAGTGAAGCTGAGAATGCTCAGCAAGAACCCAATGGGAGTGAGGGAGCTGCCAAGAAAAGGAAAATGGAAAGAGTGCCTCCTGGAGGCTACACTGTGAAGATCAAAGTTGGGGAAGTGGATGTGGAGACTTTATTGCAAGGCAAGAGGCCTTCAAGGTCTGATCTTTTAATCTCCCTGACTGCCCATGAAGTTGAAGCAGTGCTAACAGCACTGAGTAAAGATGTAGATGACTGTTTGCAGGCTGACAAAAGGAAGTACAGAAAGAAGGCAGCCAAGAAGTGATTTGTTTTTTTAATATCCCATGGAAAAGGCACAAGTGTCCTTTCTCACAATCATACTTGGGATTGCTCAAAAACAAACTTCTGCAGCTGCAAGCTTGTGATCTTCTTGCTAGCCCTCAGTGGCTACTTATGTTCTAGCCCTTCAGTGGCTGATTTGTACACAAGCCCTTGAGTGGCTCAATACCTGCAAGCCCTAAGTGGCTGAATGTTCAGCAATGTTCCGAACTAGTTCTGTGTAAGCCCTCAGTGGCTGTAAAACAGAATTTTGTTTGGCACATAGCAGTTTCCAATGTGAGATGTAGAATTTTTTTCACTGCAATGTTTATCAAGTCCAAGTGTCTAGTGAGAAGTGAATGGTACTGAAGCAATAGACCCAGTGCTAGAAGCAATGGTCCTCTCAGTGGTGGAGATGAAGCATGAGTGGGACAAAACCACCATCTACTTCAATGATGGAGATGAAAGAGGGTGACTGGGATGCATCTGAGAGAGTGTTTTCCATAGAGTCATTTACTTGACAGCTGTCTTGCTCATTGCTGAGGTTATGGTGGAACCAAAGGTACACTAATGTCCGCTTTAGCGGATGGACAATGGACCAAAGCACTGGCAAGCGATGGCGCTGCTGCCAGTTTGAGAACAAGTGGCGCAGCTATCTCAATGAGGAGGACTTCTGTTGGCTGGCCAAAGAGTGGATAGGGCCAATAATGAAGATGCATGCCACAGTGTGCAAACACTGGAGCCTTCCCACTGTGGAAAACTAACACAGTGAATGAGTGCAGGAAAAAAAAGAAGTACTGAGCCTCTGCAAGCCCTCAGTGGCTGATTCGTGATTTGCTGGCCTTTGATGGCTGTTCATGCTGCAAGCCCATAGTGGCTGATGATGACAATTGAAGCCCTCAGTGGCCGTGAGTGATGGTAATTGGTAAGGTGTCTGCATTGCATCAAGTCTCTAGTGGCTGTTTACTCAAGGTGCAAGTCTCTAATGGCTCACATACCAATGAATCAAAGTCTCCATTGGTGTCCCAACAGTTCATCTTGTGACTGCAGTTGCATCATGGCTCACAGCTCCACTGCACTTCGTTCCAATGATGACCTCCTCACCAGGGGTCGAGTGGTGGATGATCCTAGCCTAGCTGGCTTCAAGACTGTAGAGCTCTACCACTACAGCCCCAATGTACTGAAGTCAGAGTGGGTCTGGAGACAAAGCCAGTGGTGGAGGACCTGTACCTTCTACAGTGGATGGCAACAATGGTATCTAGCCTGCACTAAGTATGAAACATTGCTTTGATGTGTTTTTGGACAAGTTTGTAAGTGATTTTGAAAATTGCCAAATTATCCAAGGATGACCCTGGATGAAGTCGAACCTCTGATCGAAGAAGTGTCCCAGCCTCCCTTCAAGTGTTCCAAGATCATAGTGGCTATGTTTTCCAAACCACTCAAATGGAAGTGGCATTTTCCAAAACGTAGCACTGGCAAGCTGGAGTGGAAGGAGGAAGTGTATGGACGTTTTGGAATTGCCAAGTGAAAAAAAACATTGTTCTTTCTTTGTAGTGATGCAAGCCCACAGTGGCTATGTCACTTTCATACTGCAAGCCCACAGTGGCTGTATCACTTTTATATTGCAAGCCCATAGTGGCTATTTCACTTTTATGTTGCAAGCCCATAGTGGCTGTACATCAACTTTATGGTCTCTAGCCCTTAGTGGCTATCTAAAAAGGTCTTATGTATACATTGAACATTGGTGATGCCTATGAATATCTGAATTTTGGCTCTAGGACTTCAGTGAATCACATCACTGCATCAAGAAAATATAAATGTATATCTTTAACCAAATACATTCAGAATCTAAATCTAAATCATAACATAAAGCATTTTAAATTCAGAATCTGAATTTGAATCATGATATAAAGCATTTTAAATTCAGAATCTGAATTTGAATCATGATATAAAGCATTTTAAATTCAGAATCTGAATTTGAATCATGATATAAAGCATTTTAAATTCAGAATCTGAATTTAAATCATAAAATGAAGCATTTTAAATTCAGAATCTGAATCTAAATCATGATATAAAGCATTTTAAATTCAGAATCTGAATCTAAAATTAGATTCAGAATCTGAATCTACAGTTTTGACTACGACTTTAAGGTTTCAAAGTAAGAGTGTATTCCGCATACATTCAGCACTGTATCCACTGCTGCCATGGCTGATGGTACTGGTGAAGGAGCTCATGGAGCACTGACTGAGGCAAACCTCGAAGTCCACAATAAGGTCAGTGAGACTGCACCCAAGGATGCCAATGTAGATGAGGACAAGACTGAGGCCTCCAATTTAGAACTTGGCGCAGCATTCAAACTGCTTAGACCAAAAGATGAGCCAGTGGAAATGGAGGAGGATAATCGCACAGATCTTGACCGAGCCATAGAGATCTGTGAGATGGAGGAGATCCTTGAGGAGGACCCCAATGTGGACCCCAATGTCCTGAATGCAGCTGCTTTGAATGCAGAGGTCCAAGCTGCATTGGAGAAGGACAAGATGAAGGAGGAAGCAAAGGAAGAAGTGGCAGAGGAGCTTGGAATGGAGAAGAAGAGGAAGCACCCACCTTTGCCACTGCCAATGGACAAGAGACTGAAGAGCTCCTCAGCTTCAAGTGGACAAGCTGCTCCAGTGACTCCAGTGCCTCGACCACCAGTGAAGAAGCCTCCAATCAAGGCACCACCAATGAAGAAGCCACCCACAGTGCCTCAACCAGAAATGGTTCGAGGCCCTACTGGCCCTCCATGGAGGCTGATCCCAGTGAAGAAACAGTCAGGAGTGCATTTTGCAGCGACCAACTACATCATCAATGTTAGGAAAACGAAAGGGCTGAAAGGACAAACTAGTTCAAGATCAATTGATAGATAAGCTTACCCTGTCTCCAGGCCCATATGAAATCAAGCAACTTGAGAAGATGCCGGCCACTTTAGAAGATGGATAAATATTAAATCAAGCAATTGAGCAAACACAACAATCAAGCTTTTCGGCCGTCAATGTGTCAATCAAGCAATTCCGGTCCTCTTAAAGGAGGTTTCTAAGGATAGACTATCTACGTTGCAGTGCTTCCTGCAAAGTGGCTGAGTTTCTCAGCCAATAAGCGCAAAATCTGCACATAAAATTCTTCTAGTGGGCTGCTCCCAGTCTGGGCGATACTCGCGCTGAATCTCCAGTGATGAGTTCCACTCATCAGATCCCTCGTCTGACAAGCGGTGGTGAACAGGAGGAACAATAGTATCAGGGACCAAGCCTGCACGTTCAACACGTGGCTGCATCCCGGTACTTCTCAGGTCACAGGGTCGCCTGAAAAGTGCCCTTGTTTGCCTTTGCTCTCTAATCTCGGCTAATATCTCACTTTGCTCTCTAATCTCGGCTAATATCTCCCAGAGCGTCAGTAGTGTCTGTTCATGAAGCCTTTGAGTGCTCCACTGTTCACTGCCTGCTTCAGAAACGGGACTACTACTGTGGGTGCTAAGTCTGGGATGGACATGGTGCAGCACCGCATTGCGCACCAGTGCTTCCTGCCACGGACGCTGGCATAGCTGACTGTGACGGACCAATGCTGCCTGCCACGGACGCTGGCGATGCTGGCTCTGGCGGACCAATGCTGCCTGCCACGGATGCTGGCGATGCTGGCTCTGGCGGACCAATGCTGCCTGCCACGGATGCTGGCGATGCTGGCTCTGGCGGACCAATGCTGCCTGCCACGGATGCTGGCGATGCTGGCTCTGGCGGACCAATGCTGCCTGCCACGGATGCTGGCGATGCTGGCTCTGGCGGACCAATGCTGCCTGCCACGGATGCTGGCGATGCTGGCTCTGGCGGACCAATGCTGCCTGCCACGGATGCTGGCGATGCTGGCTCTGGCGGACCAATGCTGCCTGCCACGGATGCTGGCGATGCTGGCTCTGGCGGACCAATGCTGCCTGCCACGGATGCTGGCGATGCTGGCTCTGGCGGACCAATGCTGCCTGCCACGGATGCTGGCGATGCTGGCTCTGGCGGACCAATGCTGCCTGCCACGGATGCTGGCAACGGACTGGGACTGCAGCAGCTGCAACTCGCCATGATTCTGATGGGTGAAGCTGCTGACACTGGTCCACCTGCTGACTTGGGCAACGCCATTCCCGAGCCGTTCGCGCAGGGGACGCCGCTGAAGCCACGCCTGCTGCTGCGGACCCTGACACTGGTCCACCTGCTGACCCAGGCAATGCCATTCTCGGAAGCGTTTGCGCAGGGGACGCCGCTGAAGCCACGCCTGCTGCGGACGCTGCTGCGGACGCTGATTCCGAAGCTGACTCAGGCAACGGTAAAGCCAGGCCTGCCGTGGACTCTGCTGGCAAAGCCATGTCCAGCCACGCCGAAGCCATGTTTTGAAAAGACAAAGGCAAACGTCTGGGAAGCGTTGGAGCCAAACGGCTGCAAATAAATTCAATTGCTGACAACGTGGTGCATCAACAAAACAATGATTCATCTGCTTTCATGTGACATCCTACCTTTCCTTCAAATGGCATTTGAAAACAAAGACAGAACAATGATTCATCTGATTTCAATTGACATCCTACCTTTCCTTCAAATGGCATTTCAAAACAAAGCCAGGAGCCTCCTTCAAGGGCAGGAGGCTTCAGCATCAGAGTGTTCCTTTGACATGTGACAACGGCTATGAGCATGAGCCCTTCAAACGGCGACGACCTCCAACTAACTACTGACTACCATCCCATTTAATTGGAATGCTTGCCTTGAAAATTTATTTTTCAACTTGCGCGTGAGCCATCTGCCTGGTGTCAAGCTATTGTCTGCCTGGTGAGCCATCTGCCCAAACATGACGCTGCCCACACCCGTAGTTAATGCTCACTGACCCTGGCGAGCCAAATTTTTACACCCACGCCTGTAAAACCGCCCGGGACCGCTCAGGGACCGCTCAGCCTTCGAAGGCTGCTGCTGCAGTTCTTGGGCACTTCGAAGGACCTGATTCAAATGCAAAAGAAATTCTATATATGAAATCAAACAATTGATGCCAGGATAAACAAGTCACTCATTATTACCCAAAAGACTGAAACCACATATTGTTTACGCAATAAATCAGCTAATGACTTCACTAGTTTACACTCACTACTACTCACTCACCTCTTTAATCCGAACAACATTGATGCCCCGGGCCCAAACTCGAAGAGCCAGCATCGTTAGATTTCTGATGCCTCAAACATTACCAATCAATTGATGTCACACTTTTCATTCAATTGCACCCAGAAGATTGAAACCTACTCAATAAATCAGCGACTGGCAGCGGTGGTCGATGGACCTTCTTGAACAAATCAAATCTGCAATTTAATTGTTAACTTTGGTTCTTGGATGCCGACTGTAATTGGTAATTCTAGACTTACTTGCATTTGATGGATGTGTTTATCAATGTGTGCACTCTGAATCTTCATTCAAACATTGTAAAATTTGAAGACCCCCTTTCACACTTCACACAACTGGCAACTACCGAGGCCCAAGCAAAGCCAGCTGTTTAGAAGTGCTGACATCCTAGAAGCCATGGAAGTTTCCATACTCACCTTGCTGGGTATGGTTGGGGTGGCAAGGTTGGAACTCAGAGTGCCTCCATGTCCCCAATGCTGTTGTTGAAAATGCTTGATCCATGGCCATCAAGATCTTTTTGTTCTGCCAGCAGGCTACGGATTGCTCAATGGTCGCGCTCAACCACCAACACGCCTTGCTGGTGGTTCAGTGCAACCATTGGAATGGCTAGTTACCATGCAGTGAAAATCTTTGCAATTGAGCCCTCGCCCGCAATGTATTTGGCAACTCTCGCATAAAGAAACAAATGACAGAAACTGTGTTCACAGCAGTTGGTCTCCGTTGGTGCGCACTGAAGCCCGCAAAGTGACCAATGATTGGAGACCAATGGAAACCAATTGCTGGAAACTGTGTTTGCAGCAGTTGGTCTCGGTTGGTGTCCACCAAAGTCAGCAGCGCAACGGCAAGTAACCGAAATGGTCGCCTTTTCAACTTTCATGCAAAACCAGAAGCAAGAGAGACACGCGCACCCACGCAAAGGCCGAATCAAGCCAGATGGCGCAAGGCCCACCCTGCACCATCCGGCTTCAAACGAAAGAGAATTGCGAAGCGGCGGCGCAAAGCATACGGGCGCCGTGGCGAAACGGCACATGCGCATGCGCAACTGGAGGCACATGGCGCGCGCTCGCCGTGTGTACGGACTGAGCGCTCTTTTGGCAAGCTTCCTGGAAGCTTGAAGTCCCCGCACCTCCCATCCTCCCCAGGTCGGCCTTATTATGCCATCTTCAAGATGCGCCCTGGGGCCAAGCGTCCTCGCTTCTTGTTTAACACAAGCAGGGGGGACGATTGAACCCAGGGAACACCTCTTATACCATCATCCGATCTCATCTGGGAAACGCATCATTGCTCGCTATAACGCAAACTAACTTTCAGAGCTTGAAAAGTAGTAGAGACGGTAAATACTGATATCAATTTTACAATGCAATCATGTGTTATTTGATTATTCCAGTTACATGATTGATGTTCATTTAATTTGGCAGCGGCTTCAACTGAGGAACATGATCAAAAATTGCTGCAAGTAGACAGAGCCTGAAGAGAATATTAAGCTGTTCATTTGTGGTCAACATGGATCGGCTGTGACTGGTCACACATCAAAAACCATTTTGCATTCCAGCGCCTAAAAACAAACATTTTCATGAGGGACGGCTGCATGGCACCAGCACACATTCAAGCTAAGGCTCCGGCCTCTGGGCGTTTTCCATCAAGGTGGTCTTCAAATGAATCATTTAACAACCTACCAAGTCCTAGACGCTTTCCCACTAGGACCAGGCGCTTTCCATCGGGATTTGACCAAGTCTTGGAATTCCGAGACCTGGTTGTTTTTTGTTGAATCATAATGTTGAATCAAATGAAATCACATAATTGAGCCAAATTTGAGCCAATTGAGCCAGGTCCACCAGAATTAGTTCTTTTTTTGCCTTGGCACCAGGACTTTGAATCCAAATTGAACCAAAATCCTAGTTTTTTTTGTGAACCCTGGAGCGAAAACCTTGAGCCCATTTGAGCCAATTCCTAGACATGTTTGCTTACCTAAGAGCCAAGTCCCTGAGCCAGGCTGGGCCAGTGAGAGCCACGTCCTTCAGCCAAGTTGGGCAAAATCCTAGAAACGTTTTCACCCTTGAGCCAAGTCCTTCAGCCAAGTCGGGCCAAATCCTTGAGCCAAGTACTTGAGCCAAGTTTGAACCAACTAGAGCCATGTTGAACCAAGTCCTAGATATGTTTGTTTACCAGCCATCCTTGAGCCAAGTTGAGCAAAATCCTTTTTTGTTTTTGAGCCAAATGCTTGAGCCAAGTTGAGCCAAGTAGTTGAGCCAAATTCAGCCATGTTGAACCATGTCCCAGAAATGTTTTTGTTTGTCTCAACCCTTGGGCCTTTGGGCCTCTGCTAAAAGGGAGCCAGATAAGTTCCATAAGTATGTTAAACGCAACTTAAATAATGTTTTCGGCTAAGTAACTTAGCGGGAACTTGGCTAGGTTAGGTGATCAACATGTACAACAATTTACAAAAGCTTAGAAAGAACTTAGCCTACTTACAACTCTGTTTCAAAATTGATGTCTTTTTGTATGGAAAAAAAGCTTGAAAAAATGTATTTTTGTAGAAGTTGTTGTAAAATGGCAGAACGTTGTGGACCAGATAGAAGAAGCTCAGCTCTTGCTTCAGCGAGGCGCTACCTTGCTGAGGTTTTAGCGCCACAGCTCCCTCTACCAGTGGCAACTTGGGTTCACCTTGCTGCTGAGGTGCGCTCACGTGCTGGGAGAGGCCTTGCTGAGCAGCAATAGTTGCGTTGTCCGCGAACTGTCCGCGGTTGTCCACAGGTGTCCGCGGCAGAAAACGCGTCCGCGGGGGTCAGGGTTGTCCGCGTGTCCGCGGAGATAACAAACAATAAGCCTACTTTTGGTAACCCCTGTCAAAGCCTAGATGAGCTCATGTCCGCGAACCAACGCACCAAAACAGCTTGTCCGCGGAAGTTAGCATGAACACGGATGAAAATAACTACTTGCGTGTCCGCCGTAGCCGTTTGAAAGTCTTGTTCAAAGATTTCTTAGGTTCTCTCACTGTTGAGTAGAAGCCATGGCCACTGAAACTATTGCTGCTCCAGATGAATTGAATAAATCTGCACGCGTAGTGCTCTTCCGAAGAGCGGAGCATGACAAAGTTTGGCTGCTGCGGTAAAAAAAGCTGACTTTCACAAATTCACCGGGTGAACAGGAAAATTGCCCCTGTGACATACAAAAAATTAGCTAACTTAAGATGAACTTATAACTTAACTTATAACTAGACCTTAAGTAGCCTTAAGTTAACTTCCCTAAGTTCACGCTAAGTAGACTTAAAAATTGCAGAACAGAGCAGAGATACCCAAGTAGTGGCTGAGACTCATCCAGTTGCACTTGGGTGTCTTGGACCTGAGACTCCTCCAGTTGCAGCTGGGTGTCTTGGACCTGAGACTCCTCCAGTTGCTGCTGGGCGCCTTGGTCATCAAAGGACTAGGGTTGGACTGAGGTCTGGCCTTCAGAATTCCTTGAATGTTGACATCTTTGCCTGGAACCTGTGATCGCCAATGTGTAACTCCAAGCACCAGGACGGTACACCTGATGGGCAGCAAACACTCAATTTTAATGACCTGATTTTGATTTGATATTTTGATCTGATCGTTATTTGCAGTCTGAACTTCTGAATGCGATTTCCAACCCCCACCTCCTCTGGAGACGCATCTGTCATGTTCTCCTTGACGATCACAATGTAATGGCCAGGATTCCAACGAATGCAACCAAGTAGATCCTTGGTGTGAATCTTTTTCCAGCTTGACGAAGGGGCAGCTGCTTCCGGACCATTGCTGGACATCGCAGCGGTGGCTGTTCAATTGACACAATAGACTAAACTTCCAAGAGTTAACTAGCTGCCAAGACTTGTCAACGTTGATCCAGAAAAGTTTGCAAAGCAATCCACGTCATTGATTCACTTCTTATCACATACAACATTTATTTTGTTCTCAATATGCCTCAATATGTCTTAATATGTCTCAAAATGTCTCAAAAATGCATGTTTGAACAATCTTGAGCAATTTTGAACAATTTGAACAATTTTTTTGGGCAAATATAAGTATTGTTTTAAATATTTTTAAAACATGTTTGACCAATTTTGAGCAATTTTAAAACAATTTTGAGCAATTTTGAGCAACTTTTTTTTGGCAGGTATAGGTATTGTTTGAAATATTTTTAAAACATGTTTGACCAATTTTGAGCAATTTTGAACAATTTTGAGCAATTTTGAGCAGATTTTTTGGGCAGGTATAAGTATTGTTTTAAATATTTTTAAAACATGTTTGACCAATCTTGAGCAATTTTGACCAATTTTGAACAATTTTGAGCAGATTTTTTGGGCAGGTATAAGTATTGTTTGAAATATTTTTAAAACATGTTTGACCAATTTTGAGCAATTTTGAACAATTTTGAGCAATTTTGAGCAGATTTGTTGGGCAGGTATAAATATTGTTTTAAATACTTTTAAAGCATGTTTGACCAATTTTGAGCAATTTTGATTTTTTTGGGGGCAAATATAGGTATTGTTTAAAATACTGTTGAAAACAATTTTGAGCAATAAGTGCTGCTGTCAATACATTTGAAAACAATTTTGAGCAATTTTGAGCATTTTTTGGGGCAGGCATAAGTATTGTTTTAAATACCTTCTAAACCATTTTGAGCAATTTTGAGCAATTTGGATTGGATCAGATTTTTTGCAATTGCGAACAGGTTTTGAATTTCAAAATTCAAACATTCATGGTTTTGAATATTCATCATCTGTATGCATTTGACATTGCGTCATCTAAGTTCAAACTGTGAAAGTACATTGCGCAAGTATATTAGTGAGTATTGAAACCAACTGAAGCAGTTGAAGCAACTCAATTGATTGAGAACAACCAACTGACACAATTGAATCATGTACTGCAAACTGATGATTGGTGGAGACTTTGGGAAGGTTTGTTTGGTACAAAGACCACGCCCGCTGTTCGAAGAACACCACCAAGGCCAAGCATTCGATCTGCCTCACACATGATGACGTCACATCTAGTTGAGCCATCACTTTCATTATTTCTACTTGACCAACTTTTAACTGACACATTTGTTTAATGACATAATCTGGCTATGAAGCAACTCTCGAAGTCTTGCTGAGACAAAAACCATGCCTTCTCATCCAAGTAGTCCACCCAGCCAAATAAACCTCACAGATGTCTCAGCTTCTACACAGTTGACAAGACATCAATTGACACAACTTGGCAGTGAACTTGTCTGGGATACTGTAAGTAACAACTCATTGATATCACAATTGCTGCACATGACACATTGACTCAATTGAGATAGTTCCGTTCTTTGAGAACTAAACACTTAATGCATTACTATGTTGACTGAGCCCATCCCACCAAGCTTCATCAACGATCCTTCTGACAAACAACTTTGACAAGAACCACAAGCTGAACATGAAGCATCCGCTGCCACGACAGTGTTTCACCCTGCTTCTGCAACATTGACATCACCTTGCTATGGGATTAGCAGTAGCATTGTTTCGCTTTCTTTTTGCATGGCCGTGGTCTTTGATCACTAGGCCGTGGCTGTTCACAGGGACCACGTGCAATGACTTGCACAAAATGTCATTGCATCAAACATCAAACCTTGATTCCTTTGTCTGGAAACAAACATCAAACCTTGATTCCTTTGTCTGTTCACTGCTCTTTGCAAGAACAAGCAATCATTATTCAATTCAACTTCATTGGCGCCGACGCATGCCCACACTCAAGATTCCAGCTATTATAACTGACACAATTGATAGACTAGCCGCCGTCACCCCATTCGTCATCGTCATCCTCATCACTTGAGACATGCTTAGCTTCAGTCAGCATGAACATAGCCCTGCGCCGCTGGCTGGGATCACGCCGACATATCTTGAAGACCTGCACCATGATCTGCCTCCTTGCAGTGTTGCGCTCGACCTTTCGAACATTGCCATCGCGCATTCCTGTCGCAATGCGCTGAGTCAGTTGTTCGATCATCCACAAGCAAATGTGCTCCGGGCTCATGACTTCACAGGGTGGCGCCAGCTCCGTTTCCATGAAGCTCAGAGGCATATCTGGTGGAAGAACATCTTCTGGATCAGGCACCCTCACCACATAGACGAAGTCACTGCCATCATGTGCGTCGAAGAGCTCATTCTGCCTGCGGCACTGCCTTTACAGCGCACTGTGCAGCTCAAACATCTCATCCACGGCCCACAGAGACAGCCCGTGATGCTCGAACCTATCGAAAACATCAATGAGTGATTGGCACAACGCTTGTGCGTCTGCAATTTCATCATCATCTTGCAAAGTGTCACACAAGTCCCGCGCTTTTGCAACACACCTGCAAAGGTACTTGGATCGGCTGTGTCTTTGCTAGTGGGTTAACATGTTTACAAAGTTTAGCTAAGGATCTGTAAGCCTATTTTAAACATATGCTAACATAGTTTGAACATGTTGTTAAGACATTAGCAAGTTTAACAAGTTTAGCTAAGAAGAAATTATTTTTAGCTAACTCACGTTAAGCTTGTTAAACTTTTAGCAGCTTGAGCTCCTTTAGCTCCTTTAACAACATACCTATATACACATGTTTTTTGTTTGAAAATTGCAAAAAATTCTTTTTGTGGCCCCAAAACTATTTTTGAACAAATTAAAAAAAGAGCACAAATCTGAAAGTTATATATATCCTTCTTAAACATAGGATTATTTTTTGTGAACAGGATTAATTTTTGTGATGGTGCAAAATGTTCTTTGCTTTTGAAAAAAAACAGTGGAATGGAAATCAAAATTTGACCAACAAAATGAATGAATTTAATTTTCCATCATTGTGCCCTTGTGCATGTGTTTTTTTGCAAGCCTTTTTCATGGCTATAATGGATGTCTAGCATAACATGGCTACAGCCAGCAATGCACAGGCCTTCATGGCTCATTATGTTCAAAGTTCCCAATGGCTGATGTTTCAACTGGCAAGCCTTTCATGGCTTCTGTTGCTATGTCAAATTTGTTTCACGCAAGTCTTTCATGGCTGTTGCAAGCCTTCATGGCTGTTGCAAGCCTTCGTGGCTGTTAAGCTTTCATGGTTGGGCTGTTGCAAGCCTTCATGGCTATTGCAAGCTTTCATGGCTGTTGCAAGCTCAAATGGCTGTTGCAAGCTTTCATGGCTGCTGCAAGCCTTCATGGCTGTTGCAAGCCTTCATGGCTGTTGCAAGCCTTCATGGCTGTTGCAAACCTTCATGGCTGTTGCAAGCCTTCATGGCTGTTAAGCTTTCATGGTTGGGCTGTTGCAAGCCCAAATGGCTGTTGCAATCCCAAGTGCTGCACATGCTTCATTTCTAAGCTTTTCATGTCCCTTGCAAGCCTGAAGCTGTGAAAACATATCGCTGGAAACTCTGCAAGTTTTGGCTTCAAGTTTCTAGGCTGGACAGCCTTCCACCGCTCTCTAGGTTGGAAAGCCCTCCACTGCTGCTGCAATGGCTCGGTTCTTGCCAGTCTTTGACATTTACCAGGAGCTCAAGTACTGGGAAGGTGAATTGACAGCCAGCATCACCAACCTCTACAAAGCTCATGAGTATGGCAGGCAGGAGTGGCTGAATGGTCACCACACCAAGTACCATGACACTGGAATGGTGGCTTGGGGAAAGTTTTTCCCCCTTTGCTGGTCAGGATGGTTTGTCCTGCTGTGGAAAACAACACCTACCAGAACCCACAGCAGCTGAGCAAGCTCCTGGAATGCTGGTATGGAGAGATGCAATGCCAGAAAGGGAACACTCAGGAGAAATACCTGGCAAACAGGGTGCTCAAATTGCACGCAGCATTTCGGTCAACCAAGAGAGACCACCTGGTGGTCACCAACTTGGACCAGCTCTACAGCTTTGCTGAGCAAGTGAGAGAAGATGAGCAGGCCTAAGCTTGAAGCAATTTGCCTTTTTGTACAGTGCAAATAAAAAAGGCCTAGAGTTGAAATAGTTTTCCTGGCGTTAGAGCTGGAAAGCCTTCTTGAAATACCAGTCTCACCAAGATCGGCTTAAATGCCAAGGCATTGGCTTTGATATAGCAGAGCCTAGAGCCAAAAAGGTGCCTTAGCAGGGCTGGAGAGCCCCAGCATGTTCACCTTGTTAGGCTTCAAGGCAATTACAAAGGAATAGGTTTGCTGAGCTGTTTATGAAAAGGACATGAAAATTCAATGGCTAAATGAAGCTTGTTAATGGTGGCCAAGAAGTACAAGGAACTGTCACACATATGTTACTGTGCATGGCAGAATTCGGGCTCAAAGCATTTTTTCCTTGGCAGCAATGGTCGAAACCAGCTTTGAAATCCAAGTGGATGATGGCAAGTGGCTCTCATTTCCACACTCTTTGCTTGAAGAATTTGAAGGGCAACACTATTTGAAGTTCAGAGGAACTGCCCATCAAATTGTGGCACTGGTGTCCCAAGCCAACTTTCAGAAGAATGCTAGCATTTCCAACAGCAACAAGCTACAAGAATCGCTCAAGTTAAGGAACCAAGCTGCCTGCCAAGCATTCTGATGGAGGTGCTGGAAAAGGAGATGATGAGAAGAAAGAAGATATGTGGGAAGGAGCTACAAAGAGGGGAGAAGCCACCAGCGCTGGCAAGAAAAGGAAAAGGGAAGTGGTACTTGCTGGCACCTATGAAATGGCCATTGAAGTGGAACAGAAGACAATGCACATTTTGTGCCATGGCACCAGGCCCAGTGCTGCTGACTTGCTGGTGAAATTGGTGCCTGAGGATCTGAGTGTGGTAGTTGGCTTCTTGAAAGAAGATGTTTCAGTAGCCATGGACACTGCAAAAAGACAAAATAAATTGAAGAAAGGCAAGAATCAAGATTGATGATTTGTTTGCTTTAGCCATGGAAGACTGAAATGTTGGCTGCAGTGGAGAAACCACCCAAAAATGCTCCAGTGTGCAGTAAATAACAAGGCAGAACCTTCCCTTCTTCCAACCCTGCTGATGACTGTGTAAACAAAAAAATCGACCCCATAAAAAAATGCATGCCACTGTTTGTAAGCGCTGGCAATTACCAGTGTGGAGCTTTGGTGAATCTGAACGAAAGGTTGCTCAGTGTGAAGCTTTGGGCCCCAATGATTTGTGGGCTCCAGCTTTGGAGCTCAAGGAAAGCTCTGCTAGTGTGGACAAAAATGGCTGCTGATATTTGTTGTCCACACGCAAGCCTTCCATGGCTATTTGCTTAAAAAGCCTTTTTGGCTTTTGATGTTGCAAGTCCAGAGTGGCTGTCTCTTGATTGCAAGCCTGTATGGCTCTGAAGATTGCAAGCCTCTCATGGCTATTTTGTTCAGGCAAGGCCCCAGTGCCTGTAATTTTTGCAAGCCTTTAAGTGGCTGTTAATTTGTAAACCTTGGTAAAGGATTCCAATGTGTCAGCCTACCATGGCTCATCCAGTGCAAGCTTGTTATATTGAGAAGTTTTGCAGTCTGGATTAGTGATCCCATAGTCAATGCACCTTGGAAAATATCTCTGGCAGCCAAAGGTTTCTCAGGGCAAGGCCAATGAACAATCTAGTGACAGCAGACCCTGCTGTGGGTGGACTACGGTTTGTGGACTGCTTCTTTCAAGATCCAGAAGCGACCAGCTCTGAATGGATTTGGACTCAGGGTAGATGGTGGAGGAGGGAAATCTTTGCATCTGGTTGGCAGCGATGGTATCTAGTCTGCACAAAGGTTTGTACATGTATCTGCTAATTCTCATTGAGTTCATAAATTTGCGCATCCTTGCATCTGAGGATGAAAGAAGAAGACCTGGATCCATTGATTCAAGAAGTTGCCAATGACCCTAACAATTGTAGCACAATTGTTCGAATCATGTTCTCCAGGCCAAAGCTGTGGAAATGGTACTACCCCAAGAAAGAGACGAAAGTGAGGTGGAAAAATGAAGAATATGGATCCTTCTGATCCATGTGCAATTTGAGGAAAAAACAGCTTCAATCTTGCAGGGCAGCAGCTTGACAAACGCAAGCCTCCAATGGCTATCTCCAACTCAACCTTTGAGCAAGCTCTCAGTAGCTATGCAGTGTCTAGTTCACTTTGCAAGTCCCCAGTGGCTATATACAATTGTCTTCTCATTTTTGAAGCCTACAATGGCTGGGATAAGTTGCAGTTGATGTCATAAGCACACAGAGAATACCATGTTAACAGTATGTCATTGCAGTCTGCTCTGAATTTCAAGGATTAGAAGGGTAGAGATATACTGAGTTTCATTTGTCCAGCCATGGCATCTTCTTCCAAAGTGCGAGAATGCCAGGGTAGTAATGGTCAACCAGAATCTGAAGACCAGAAGATTGCTTTGGAAAAGAAATGTGAAGAGGCGCCAAAGGAAACCATCATGTGCCTGGGTAGTGGTTGTGTTCTGTTGGGATGAAAGCAGCCACCAGGTGACTGTTCCTATTTAATCAATGAAATGATCTAAGGCCTGAAGAGCAAACTGCAGCTAGCAGAATGGCAGCGACGCGCAATCGCAGGATTTACAATGAGGCAGAGTGGCAGGCATGGGTCAGGGCAAACCAGGATCCCCAACAAAGGGAAGCAATCCAAAACAAATTGAAAGAACTTTATGATGATAAGCCGTGCATTCGACCTGCTAAGCCCAAGGCTACTTGGCAGGACTATGAGCTTGAAGTTATGGAAGCTGAAGATAATTCTAGGTTCAATATGTTTCACAGGAGCTCAGAGAGTAGCAAGAAGAGAAAATCTGATGACTCTTGAAGCCAACAGTGTTCAGTGAGAAAAAAAGTTGTTGTATTGCTCCTGCAATCCATTCTTTGCAAGCCTCTATGGCTACAGACCAAAAGCCTTTATGGCTGGAGATGTTTTCTGATTGCAAGCCCATGTGGCTATCAACAAGCTTGGACCAAGAGCAAGCCTAAATGGCTAGTGTAATAAATGCAAGTCTTTATGACTGCAGAACAGCTTCAGGCTTTCATGATTGCTAAACATGAATTGTGGAATCAATGTCTTCACACATCAGCAGGGAACAGTTATTCATCAGTGGATGCTGCTGCCATTTACATGAAACAGACGCTACTGCATTAGGCAGTGTGACAAAAGGTCACATAGTGTCAAGATCAAGAGTGATAATAATGACTTAATGCAAAGTAGTATGTACTAGATATTACGAATGAACATATTGTATTACTAGGTGAAAATCTAGGTTATCAAAGAGAAAAATTAATTTAAGCATCTGAATCTAACTCCCTAGGTCAGAAAAATTAATTTAAGCATCTGAATCTAACTTCCCTAATCCAAGTAGTTAGTTTAAGCCTCTGAATCTAACTCCCCTAATCCAAGTAATTAGTTTAAGCATCTGAATCTAACTCCCCTAATCCAAGTAGTTAGTTTAAGCATCTGAACCTAAGTTCCTATAACTCAAAGTTAATTTAAGCGTCTGAATTGAGGTTTTGATATATAAGTAATCAGTTTCAAAATATAAACACGCTTTACTTTCATCTCACTCATTTTTTATTGTAGAATTCGAGAGCAATGGCATCCAAATGGAACCAGCAGCCTGCAGAGCCCATAGTGTGACTCAGTAGCATGAAGACATATGTACAGTTTGTACATATGAAGTTACAATCATAAATAAGTATATATGCGCAAGCCATACTGGCTTTCTGAAAAATATACAAGCCATACTGGCTTTCTTAAAAAATATACAAGCCATAATGGCTTACTTAACATAAGCGTGAAATTCTTTCACTTTCATTTCTTGTTGACTGAGGCCACCATCTTGGAGAAAATGGAAATGGGTCACCTGCTGCTATGGATCCAGAGGACAGCGGCGACCTCCTGGCTGGGGATGCCGAAAATGGCGGGGTGTGGGGTGGGTGACTGGCTGGAGTGGGACAAAGGAGGAGAAGATAGGCGGGGGAAGTGGAAAAGTGAAGCAGCACTCAGCCTTCACACTTGCACTTCTGCAAGCTTTAACCTCAAATCCGGAGAAAAGCATGCCATTAACTTGTAACAAATTCCTGAAACTCAAGTTTGCACTCTACATGTTTTATTTTCATTACTTTAAGCATTTTTCACATCAAGTTCCACAAATATTAATTTAACACCGAATCAACCACACATGGCAAAGGAAGCAATATTTATTACAAGCCCAAAGCATAAGCAGGCACTTCAGTTTCCACAGCTTGACAGAACATTCCATGCTTCATTTGGAATTTCTAGCAGAGACAATGCCCATGCCCATCTTGCCCATTGCTGAAAAGCCAAGTGCCAGCCCTGAGATTGGAAACAATGAGAAAGATAAACAAGAACAACCTGCAGCACAGCTTCCTCAGTGGCCAGGCATTTGAAGCTATGCTTTTGCAGCCATTGAGAGGCCTCTCAAATTGCAAAAACTTAATGACTTGAGGAAGTCATTTCCTTAGTGTTCAAAAGCAGCCCTGGAAGGAATTTTGCAACATGTATTAGTACATGGTGCCCCAGAACTGGGAAACAGCAAACAAATCAGAGAAGCTGCAGAAAATCATACGCAACAATTTCCTTCTTATGGCCCTTTGCTGTATAAACAGCCCTTCATGCTGGAAGGGGGTGGCACAATGGAATTGCTATTGGTGAATTTTCATTCATTGTTAGATGCCAGCTGCAGAATTGGAGGAAACTCCAATGGCCCAGCACTGCAATGGAAACATGCCCCCCTTCTCCTGACAAACAATGGAATCTCATTTTGTACAGTGATGAGTGCTTGCCTGCCAATGCATTGGGCAGGGCTGCCAAAAAAGTGTGGGTAGTTTACTGCAAAAAGGCTTGGGGAGACAAGCATTCTCAAACACAAATCATTGGCTGCCACTGTGCATTGTCAGAAGCCCTATAATCACTACATGGGAAGGCCACATGCCCCAAGTGATGAAAGTCATTCTGGAAGACATTTTTTTTGTCCAGCAAGGCATCTCCCAGCGCAATTGGTTCTTCATGGGCCTGATGACCAGCTTTGGAGGCTTTACTTCAAATTGTGTTTTTTACCCAAGATGGAGCTTCCCAAAAAGTCACTTTTGGTCTCAAGGGTGACAATGGCAGCAATTATCGTTTGAAATGCAGCCATCAGATTGCTTTCCTGTTGCAAGATGATGCAGACCCTGAGAAAGCAGCGCTCAAAGCAATCACAAAAAGAATTCTTTGAGGTTGTCAACCAATGAAGAGACTTTAGCAAGTTTTGATCGCTTAGCTGCCAGAAAGGAAACATGCTCAGTGGCAGACTTCAAATTGTGGGAACAATGCACTGGCTGGTCTTATCCCAGTGAGGGGCTCTTAGCTTCACAAAGATTGAGGCCTTATTTACAACCAGTGGATCAGTTTGTACATGACTACATGCATGGGATGTGTTCCAATGGCTGCCTGAACATTGCCATGTTTCTGGTCCTGGAATATTTGCAAGAAAAGTCTTACCTTCTTGGTCTGCAATGAAAGATTATTGCAAGCTGTGGACTTTGCCAGGTGCTTTGCAACAGATTGGTGATTTGTCTGCTTTCTTTACAGAAAGCAAAATTGATGCCAACAGAAAGGCATACAAAGTCAAGATGACAGCCAGTGAGGTCCTGTGTTTCTACCCAATATTGCAACATCTTGTTCTCAGAGTTCAAGATGAGTATGGGCCTGCACATGCAACTCTTGCTTTCTTGCAGCTCTGCACAATGATTGACTTGCTTGTTTCTACACAGTTTATTACAATGAGCTGCGACTTACTGGACAGGACAGCAGAGTCAGCCCTCCTGCAATTCAAAAAAGCAGGCTGGAATGACTACTGCAGAAAGAAATTTCATTGGTTGCTGCACTATGGGGATGCCGTACAAACCCACAACATGTTATTGCCTTGCTGGACAATAGAAAGAAAGCACAAAGATATCACATCGGTGGCCACCAGAATATCCAATTTGAAAGGCTTTGAGGAAGCTGTGCGCATTGAAGTCTTGTCCCAGCAGTTGCACAGCATGAAAAATTCCAGAAAGAATGAGGCTGCTCTATAACAGCCTGCTAAAGCACCCAAAAGGGTAGTGACATTCTTGCAAAGCATCTTGGGGGCGCAAACTGCCGAAATTTTCATTGGGAAGCAATTGGTACTTCTGGGAGGTGGCTTGGCAATGAACAATGACATTGTTCTCTTCAAGAATGGCAGTGGCACATGGGATGGTGGCAAGCTTTTCTTGAATTTTGCCATTGGTTTGCACACTTGGTCATTGGTTTCCCCTTTGGTCCTACCCAGCTATGGCAAGAAGAAAGGCCATGCCACATGGACAGCCACAGGCAAGGTCAAATGTGTGGTTGCTGTCACTTATTGCAGAACCCAAAGAGGTTTCAAGATTTTGGCGCTTTTCCACCTGGGGTGAGAAAATTTGTTGGCAGGAAGGTGCTTGTAAGCTTTTCATGGCTGGTTCATGCAAGCCTGCAATGGCTTTCCTGAGCACAAGCTTCCATGGCTGGCTTATTCTGCGCAAGCCTTCATGGCTATAGGCAAGCCACCATGGCTGGTTGATCCAAGATTGCAATGGCTTTTTCCATGCATGGCTATAAGCCACCATGGCTGTTTCATGCAAGCCTACAATGGCTGGTCCCAAAGATATGGGCTTCTATGGTTCCAGGAATATCCAAGGGTTGGCCTCATTTTTCTTGGATGCAAGATAATTGTCATTTGCATTGCCCCACCATATTGCTTAATTGGATTTTCATTTTCTTGTTATTTTTCCAATTTGCTTCTTTCTCTTTAAGCAAAACCAGGCTTCAAAAACAATATTTGAAATATTTTTGCTTTTCCTTCCATGAATATTCAATCGATTTTGCTTCCATTTTTTGTTTTCTTTCTAGATTTTGCGCACAAGGAAATGTATTTTGCTTTTTTTTGGATTAAAAAACAACAATGATTTTTCTGACAAAATCAGCGTGAAAAAACATGTTTGGTTTTGTTTTCACCCTTGGCCAAATGCATTTTCAAGTTCTGAGATCTGGAAAAAACATATGTTTTGAACCAGGCTTAGCAGCTTTAGCTAACCTCTTGTAAGGCTTTAGCCAACTATGTTAACCTTGTTAAATATTAACAAAGACAGAGCCGATCCAAGTAGGCGTATGTTGTGATCTTGTTGAAGGCAATGTCATGGCCAGCATGCATCTCATCAGGAGCAGGCTCAGGCTGTGGCTCCATGGCTGGAGCACATGCGCAAGTGAGGCAAATGGCGCAATTGACGCAATTGACGAAATTAAGGCAGTGAACACAGCTAGACTGATTTGATTTGATGATTTGATGATCTGATGTATGAATTCATTGACTTTTAAGTGTAAATTATTGACGATTTTATTATTGATGCATGTAACTTCCATGCCAGCTAAACTTTGCAGAATATCTATCCTCATGGTCAGTGAGAGAGCACATCATGTGTATTGTTTTAGTTTCACTGGGTGGAGTTTTCCGCTGCGGGCATTTTCTCATCAATTGAATTGCTGGTGGCTGCGTGCGGAGAATAAACGCAATAATAAACATCCCAACAATTGTTGTGGCAATTAAAACACCTGACCTGACACTGACTGACAGATTTGCTGCTGTGTCCTTGTCCCTGCCATCAGCCCTTTTCTGGATGGCTCCGCATCCTGGCTTGTGTCAGTACATTGGATTTATTGGATTGGTCTCACTGGTGTTATTGGATTGGTCTCTGTGTTTCTAAAATATCTAAACTGCCTGCTGAGCTCATGCGCCCATTTCTTTGCATTGAACTAAGCAGTGAGGGGCTGAGCAGTGCACCAACGTTTCCCCACAACATGATTCACTTCAGTCGCTCTGAGCTTTCAACTCATTTTATGTAGGCACCTCCAAGCAAAGGAAGGTTGTGGCATGGGGCATTGGCAATGCCATTGCTATGCTCACTGGGCGCATTATTGTTAGGATTGGAAATTCTTTTGCCATGATGGGTTCTTGAAATCCAATGTCGAAGGAATCCTGAAATATTAAATTCCTAAATGACAATTGCCAGCAAAGTTTTGAAACAAGACACCCTGCCTGAATTATTTGGCTCCCACGGCACGACATCAATCAAGATTGCGCCTGGCCAGCGCGAAACCAGCGGTAATTAAATCAATGTTGGTTATTATCAGCTGCTGCCACCAAACGCTCACAACAACTAGTTAATTAGCATATAATTAGCCGGGGATGGCAGCTGCCAAAGCAGCTGGGAATGACCGATTGGGAAATCAGCTGCTGATGTTAGCTGGGAACGACAGTTGAAGATGATCGCAGTTGGGTTGAGGATAAGTTTTAGTTTTATTTTTAGCCATGTCAATTGAGGATGTCACCATTACAGCCGGTGAGATTCACACAATCAGGAAATGTGTGAAAAACCTTTGCAAGGCAAGGTAACTGACATGATTGAAACTTGGAGATGCCCCCCAAGTCTACTCATATCATATGCTTTGCTTGCAATTGATGCGATGCACTGATGAACAAACGAACTGAAAAAAGCTGAAGTAGATGGATGAATGCCAATGCACAAGTTGAGTTGAAAACATGGAAGGGGAGAGAGTGAAACAAGGCTGAAGTGGGAGTCTGAATCATGAGTCTCCTGCTGCATGGCCTTGGTGGTTTCTCAGGGTCCTGCCACGCCTCAGCAGACACGCATGGTGTATAAGAAAAGGAAAGGCGACAAACAAATTAACAGGACTGCACTGTCAGCGTATCACCTATAAAAACAAATAATTTTCAATTGCCTTGCCAGGTGATCTGTTGGAGGCAACCAGCACCGCATTCTTTTTCCATCCCTTTGGCTGGGTCTGCAAAATTGACAGAGTCAATTGACTCAATTGTGTCAAATGGCTCAGCACTGTGCGGGCTTGGCGTTGGCCTTGCCGGGATCACTGCCACGTCTTTTTCGTTTGGCTTTCTTCTTCTTCTGAGTCTTCTTGGCCCTGCTGCCATGAGCCATGCACTGAGCCATCTTCTGGCGGAGGTCTTCTTGCTCCCGCGGCAGTTCGACCTCCAACTGATCCATGCACTGACCCATCTTCTGGACGAGGTCTTGCAGGTCAGAGACGTTTTTCTTGAGGCACTGAATGTCTTCCCATGCCCTCCAGCTCCACCTCTCAAGCCAAGCTGCTTTTTCGCCTAGGGTCGCAAGCATGCATTTCAGAGACGGATCCTCACTATCCAACCCCATGCTTGGTTGGAAAAACAGGTCTGCTTCACTGCTTGAGCCAGACACTGTAAATTCACAACTTCATAACCCAACAATTCAATTCACACAGCCATTGATTGATAATATACTTGCATCTAGCAGCAGTGCGCTTACAAGACTTGACATGAAACTGAATTCTGAATGTTCCATTGGATAATCAAGCATGCCTCAACCCCCTGTGTAAAGATAGACGCCAAGCCAACAATCTGTGAGTATGATGATGGCTGCTGGCTACGACCGACTGCAACCAGTTGAGAATGACAATTGTGGCTGACAGCATTGAGGATGGCGCTTGAGTTGGGAATAAAGTGGGGCGTCCAGCGCTTTGTCAAACCTGGCTCGACTCAGTTCAACTCAGAGTTTTGAAAACTGGTGCTCAAACATGCCAAGCACGCCTTGCAGGTCACATGATTCTGCTGCTCATCAATAAACGGATTCAACTTCAACTGAACTGAGGTGATTGAAATGACAAATGCCCCTCAAATTACGCCACTTGACTCACTTGACTATCATTGGCCCCAAACCACCACCTCCCAAGCACGTAACTAAACTGACCTGCAAATATCTGACGGAAATGACACAATTCAATTGACGCAAATTGTCACCTAGACACGTTTGCAAACTAAGGCCCGAGCATGTGAACGACAATACAGGAACATCTCAAGCAATGACGTCAATGCAGAGAATCTCAATCTGAAATTACTTAACACCACAAGAACTCAACATCCGAAAGTGAAGAAACACAACACATGGATGCAATTAACGCAATTGACTGACAATCAATTAAGTTACTTACGCAAATTGACGGCAAAATGTTGGCATGCTATTGTGAGAGATCACATCGGCAACAAGAAACGTATTGCCATGTGACCTGGGGATGCATCCTTACATGGATATGGGTTCCCACATCCTGGCATGCACACACAGGTTATTAGACATGCCAAATGCATAGTAATGTTGGCAATGTAGTAGACTTGATGATTGAAGTTCCATCACCAAGGTCTGTCATTGCCAATAAGACACAACTGACTCAATTGACCAACCATGCCATATTCATCAAAGATGCTACTTTGATTCATGTCAGTTCAATCAATGCTTTCTGGCGCATGCCTCCTGAAATTTTTCAATCTAATATAAACCATTTTTTCAAAATTTGAACTTTTCACTTTTTTCACGTTGAGAAACATTGTAAGACACAGAGGTGTTCTGCGAGACACTTTTTGCTCAAAAAGTACTTTTTGAGATGCCTCAAAACCCTACAAACTAGTACCCCCACAAGCTGGTCGCCATTCCGAAGTTTGTGACACTCCTCTTTTCTTGGTCAAGGGGATAATTTCAATGTTTCAATGTTCTTCAAGAACCGCTTGATCCCTTGTGATTCACTTGACCTAGCCACGCAATGAGCATTAGGTCCAACGATGGCCCGAACACCAGCATCTGCAGCCTTACCTGCCGATAAAACGCTGAACTTCATCTTTTCTGATTCATCATACTCGATGGTGAAGCTGTGGGGTTTCCCGTCGTTGGATTCCGTTTCATTCACGCCTTTCCTTCTGTTGCCCATGTTCAGCGGTTCCCCGGCCGGTGACACTAACCAAGTAAAAAGATGTGCGCCGGCTCCAGTATCAACCAGAATCATCTTTGATGAACCAATTGCACCTGCAACAAAACTATCCAACTCATACTGAGCAATTATTGCAGAAAGGGGTTCACCATGGGGTTCCTCTTCAGGTGCTGCTGAAGCGCTGCGATACTTGGACCCTTTCTTTTCTTTCTCTTTGTCGTCTTTCTGTTTCTGACGACATTCAAATTTGATACGCCCTTTCTTGCGGCAATAGTGGCAGTCTTTGTCTCGATTCGTTTTCTTTCTTGGGGACTCCAGAGCCCTTACCTTTACCTTTTGTTTGGCCGCCTTTGTCTTTGCCCTTGCCCTTGCCTTTGGCACCCTTGCCTTTGGCGCCCTTACCTTTGTCTTTTCCTTGCCCTTTGTGAGGCAGGGCACCGATGTCCATTGGTGGGGGCATTTGATCAACACCCTGCTCGTCCTTGCAATCTCGAACAGTTCATTTCGAACCAACTGATATATTGTAAGACAACTTGAGTTTCTTACGCTGTGATCACGCACGGCGTTGTCTTGCAAACCTGCAATGACTACTCCCAGAAGTATTTCGTCGTCCAATGTCTTTCCACTTTCCGACTCATAACGGCGAATATTCTCGAACATTTCAAATTCTGATTCAACATTATTTGTGAATTTCGCGGTCAAGATCAATGACAAACTTCCTACAAATCGGCTGGCTAACTTTGGACGATAAGTTTCCTCAAGTTTCCGGAAAGCCTCAACTCCCTCTCCGGGGCCTACGTTTTGAATGATATCTAACGCACGGCCTTTGACTAGCAAAGCTAGCAAGTAATGAAGTTGAGCTGACAATGCCTTGTCACTTTCACTCAGCAATCTGTTTGGCATGGAAACTCTTGATTGTTCAATTCTTCCAGACAAACTGATGTAGTTAGCCGATATACACGCCATGTATGACTTGAACGCGAATGACAAACCATAATATTCAGCTGGATCTGAACGAAACTGTTCGGGCTTCCCAATCTGACGTGTATCAATGGTAGCTGGGGCAGTAGTTGAACTAGAGCTTGCCTGGTCAGCTTGTTGAAACAACTGTTGGGTTGGCACCATCCCGGACAGCTCACTTTCTGCTCGAAGGCGGGTCTGCACGGCGTTGATGTTATCTATCTGGGCTTGCTGTTGGCCCAGTCTATCATTAGTTTGCTGCAACATCAACAAGACCTGCCGCTGCTCCTGATCTTCCCTAGTCATCTGACCCTCCTCCATAATCAGGAGTGTCCTGATCGTCTTGATCAAGGAGTTCTTCCTCTTCCTCTTCCTGTCTCACAGTAGGGACAGCAGGGAATGCTCTTTTCTCTTTCTTTCCTTTGAACCTCGGATCTCGAATCCTATGCTTTTCCAATGGGAGTTTCGCTGACTTGATCGCTCTGTCCAGCGATTCCTCTCTTGTCCTTCTTCTGTTCTCCAGCCTCTTCCGCGCGTATGCTGCTGCAGGAAATCTATTCTTCTGGGTCCTATCTTCACAGCTGGAGCACTCTGGACCGAGATCACCTCCCAACTTGTTTCCAACCGATTGTCTGGGGAGATAAGGCCTGATCAACTTCTTGGCCTCAACTCTCTGAGCGTACCGTAGTCTGCCGCAGGCTTCTCTTGCAGCTCGAAAACCTCGTTTGGCTTGCTGGTATTTGCTCTTGATTCCTGGATCTTCTCGTTTCTCTTCTGCTTGGATGGCTCAGCTGATCTAAGTTTCACAGCTGATCTCAGTCTTACATTTGGTTCGTCCTCAGGTCGCTGAGCGGCCCTTGTTACAGACTGGGGTCTGATACCACTACCGACCTCAGATCTTCCAACCTTGGACTCCTTCTTCTTCTTCTTCTTTCTTTCCTCTTCGCTTTCTACCAATTCCACTCTTCTTTGTTCTCTACTCAACCGCTACCGGCCTCGACGGCTTGCCCCTGTCGCCATGAACTCCCTGGGGCAAGGAACTCGAGGAAACGCTCTTCGGCGCTTTGTTGTTGGCGCTCCAGGCGACGCTGTCGCCCCCTTTGTATACGGGTCGCTTTCCTTTCAACTGACCTTGGCCCTCTTTTTTTCTTGGGAACTATTGCGCCGACTGCGGGGCTGTCCGCTGCCAGCAACACCCGAGGCGGCGCTACCCGCCAAGGGTTTGCTCAAGGCAGGGGCACCCCCCAGGAGCTAGGCTGCAGATCCACCCGCTGTCTAAGGAGCAGAGGGCAGCACACCATTTTTGACCACGCAGGCACGTGGGTCTTGAGCCAAAGTCCAAGATACTATACACTAAAACACAATGGG
>VSDK01012021.1:7779-19804 GCA_009767595.1 Symbiodinium kawagutii
AAAGAGTGTCCCTTTGTGCCTCTCTAGGTGGCGGTGGAGATGGCAGTGACCTTTCAGACTGCACGCTTCGGCCACGCTTCGGCGGAGGCGGTGGTGTCAGCAACGCAGAGGGTGCAGGAGGAGCTGGAGGTGGTGGAAGCAAAGGAGCAGAAGTTGGGCGAGCCGAAGGCGGTCTATCTGATCCGACTTTGGACTCGCTGCTCTGGGCATGCAATCTGCGGATTTCAGAAGTGCTGCGCCCGGAATCATCTACACTCTTTGATCTGGTACGCTTATCCTTAGCTGCTGGGAAACAAGCCTGAAAATGCCGGAAAGAGCGTACTAGTTCTTCTTTATACATCTTGGAAGGCTCTTCACTGTTAATGTTTTCTTTTATGCTGCTGTTCAAAACGTTGGCCACGATCATTATCAGAATGCATCATTAACAATATATCACACACAGGTTAACTATCACGAAGCCCACTGCGTGTCCCAGCTTCTGGAGCATTTTCAAAGCCAGCTCTGTCCAGAAAATCTTTCACCCGGTCTAAGGTGGAGCCACCAGCACCACGATCTGGCGGTCTGGGTGGCGCAGGTAGGGACTCGGAGCCAAAGACGGGACGCCGGGAACGTGGCTCACGTGGCCCCATGTCTCATGGCTGCAAACTTCGAGGTCAACTCAAAGGAAGCGCCAAAGCAACAAACATCTTATCATATCACATCATAGAGATATATGTATATCATTTTGTTGATTTTATAGTAAATAGGAATGATATACAGAATAAATTATCATCATAAATCGCCTTTGAATTCGAGGTGAAACTTGTTGCCTCATCAAAACTTCTTTGTCCAATTTTCAGGCTTGAAGCTGGGAGTTGGGATGCTATTTCTGACACCATTGACGTCGACACATTACGGTGTCAGATGGACTTGACCTAATGTGTCTGAAGATATGGCTACAAGAGTCAGCCAAAGACATGAGCCCAAACATGCCCAAACAAATCTGCCAAGGGTCAGCTTCCAAGATCTGGAAAGTGCTAACTCTGGGTATCGTGCAGGCATTTCGGCCTTCAACATAGTTTGTAGAAACTAAGATTCAACAGATTGAACTGCATTTTGAAAAAAAAACTAGCAAGCTTCAACTTTCATGTGATGTTGAGTTCAAGGAGCCGGGGCGATGAAGCCGTCAATGGCACTGACCCTACAAGTACCAGCCAATACATGCGGTCACATGCAGTTTCCTGTTGGCAAACTGTGACATCACTAGTGGAGAGCAGCAGGCACTCAGGTTAAACCCCCAAAGTAGTGAATGGTGATCCCTCATGGAATGTGCCCCTGTCTAAAGGAATGATGTGGAGCATTTTCTGCGCCGGCCCTTTTCATCACCTCACGGATGCAAGTTCTGGTCGGCACCGCCTATACTCGGTGCAAGATTTGCGGGCGAGAAAATGAAATCAGCCTTGCACTTAAAGCGAAAGGTCTAGTGAGCCCTCAAGGCGTACACGACCTTTGAATTCAATGCCTTTGCAGCCGTCGTTTACAAATAGCTGGCACCTGCACGTTGGCAACATGTGGCCACTGACGCTCTTGTGGCATTATGCCAGCTCTTCAAATCAGGCTTTAGTGTGCTTTTGCCGCTAGCAATGTTGTCAATACGAGGTCAGGGAATAACCCGAAGCAAAGAAAGCCACACTTTCCCTGATTTGCCGTGCTTACAATCTAGGCCCCTACGCACGGCTGAGGAAACGCAGCTTGTGCGGTGGATTTAGGCGCAGCCCACCACCAGAAGCTGCCTCTTTAGCCCAAGCGTCTTTCACAACACGCCCACGATGGTGCAGGTGTAGGTGTGCACATCAAGGTTCAGTCATCTACCCTTGTGAATCTTTATGTAGGTAATTGCATTTAAACACAGTTTGAATATGATTTATACGTAATGATTGCTAATTCTTCTCTTTTATGGGCCAGTTTCCTCAGCGCGGATTGTTTCCACTAGGTGAACAAACGGTGAAAAATATAGGATGGTGAAAAAGTCATTAGAAAAGATTGCTACCTGAGCCAGACTTCTCGGAATCTCGAACTATCAAGGCCTGGAGCAACCTTGGCAGCCCACAGTGTGATAAGGCAGCTCATGGTGCAAATCATCCTCTCAGTCACCCTTGCAATTCAAGCGTATTGATGTGAGTGGATAACCCAACATGGACTGGTGAAAGCTTTGAAAAGGACACACAGTGTCCATGCTGAGGAGGCAGCTCGAAATAGGAGAATGTACCATCCTCTTCCCCAAGGGCTTCCTTGCTCACGACTCAAACCCGCGACGCACGTGTGACTTTAAATTCTGCGGCTGGCTACTTGTACTCGTCCTGTGGTCCTTTGCTGGATAAGCATCTAGTCACTGCCTGCCACTTGTACTTCATGATACTTCATGCAGTTGCCATCTGGTAAGGATATTGGAAGCCCCTTGATGGTAATTATCTGGAAGAACAGCCTTTTGCAAAACGTTTCGTGCACACTTCCTGGTTTGGGTCAGTCTGGCGTCACTATCACCCAAGTCTGCCACGGGCGCTAACAACCACATGACACCACTCCCCTGATCGAAACGCCGAGAATCTGCGAGGCCGTCAATCTGGACGTCTGTAAAGGTCCGACGATTCTTTGCCAAAGAGACGTCGATCCCTCGAAGCACCTCGTGCTGAGTGACTCAGTGGCATCCTTTTATCCAGAGCACCTTCGAGGTGACACCTCCCAGTGAATCTGCCAATTTCATGCCAACCGCACAAGAGTCTTTCCCACTAAATCTTAATGCTAAGCAAAAGGTTGTCCATCGGCAGTTTCTTTATAAGTGTGTCTCTAACAGTCCTCACGGCAAGTGACTGTGTCCCACTGTTTCCCAGCTCATCCCAGCTCTCAAATCAACCAAGTAAACTCAAACTCACAGTGCATCGTACACTTCAAACCATTTTTGCTTGTCACTCATCATTGCCAGCCCAGCCAACCACTTTCACACACACCATAAAATTACATTATTAATGTACATGTCCATGTCGCGCATGTTCTGTATTCTGATGAAGGCATGTCCCCTTAAGCAGCAAACAAAAGAAAGCAAACTGAAGCAGTTTATTTTAGTGCAATGCCAATAATGAAATCACGGTGACTTGCGCTTAGGTTCATCGTATCCATGCATTTGTCGTTATCATCAGTCGGATCCTGGCAGTCGCAAGTCGTGTGGAAAAAAGGCACCAATGGAAGCAGCTTGACTCAGCTCGACGGCTCCAGCGCCTCTGAAAAAGCAGAACAGCGGATACGTCCACTGAGGCCTGGATCAGCCTGCGGCCGGGAACGGTTCTGAACAGAATCTAAATCAACTGCTGAATATACAGTGCACATTACATTGTACATTGAATTTGACATTTCACATTACATTACATCACTTCACATTACAGTACATTGCATAACATTGCGTACATAAATCCTATATCTAAGTGCGTTTGTCTACTTCATGGTGAACCGCGTATCATACTTGTATCTTAAATATTCTTAAATGCATTAAAGTGCTGTATTTCTATTGGTGAAATCAGTTCACATCAGGATCTCAAGATCCAGGGCATGATTACTCAAAAGAAAGGGATGCTAATTAATTCATGATGAACCATCCAAAATCATTGATGATATCCGTAGAACCCATTAGAAAGAAACATTCCAAAATCAACAACCACAAAGATAGCCTGTTGAACACATATATGTTCAGAAAATGATAAATCATGACAAATCCCCATCTTGAGATGGCTCAGACACCAGTTCTATCAGTCGACTGTGGATTGCCAGGTCATGCCTGAGAGACTTCAGCATTGACAATCTGCACCTGCCAACCTTTGCCTATGCTTATTGTCACCAATGTGCTCCGCAAATGAAGCATATTGATTCATATTAAGTCATATTGCATTGCTTCCTATAGTTTCTCATCTAAAACTGTATCCTTTTTGTGGCGGGGGTCCTCCCCACAATTATTCGTCAAAGCCTCATCTTTGGGGCACTGCATTTGCCTCGTGGCAGCCGCAGCAAACCGCATGTCTGTTCCGATACCTGGACAAAGGTGAAGCGTGGCTGATGCATTACAGCTGCGCACGCTGGCGACAGCGGCACATTTTCTGGAATAAAACAAGCCAATCCCGAGGCATTTTGCTGTACATAGCTTATTTGACTGTCCATAGAAATGTTTTGGCGAAATCCCACACGCACAGCAACTGCAGCGCGAAAGCGTGGAAAATGGCCTGAGGGTAGGCTGTGCTGGGCAAGGCGAGATATAAGAGTAAAACCGTTGAAAATCCAAAATGAACAGAATATAACATCACATGGTTTTGTTGATTGATACTGAATTGTATTACGTAAGTATTGACTCGTTCTTGCAATCGCCAGCTTTGCAACAAAAAACACCTGGACGAATAGATCAGCTTGCAGCTTGCACATCCCAGAGCGCACAGAAAACTGAGGATATGCTCGCACATAAACTCTTCAGCAGCGTCGAACTCCTGCGATCAAACGGCATAATCTTCGTGACTGTTGAAACTGAGAATGTCATATCATGCCACATCTTCTGCAAGCTCATCTTTATGGTTCAAATTGCTGTGCAGAAAGGAGATCTGGCCTCTCAAAACAACCCCCTCCCTTCCCGGGCAACATCTCCCACATTCCATGGCCCAATGCTCCTGTCCAGAAGGTCGTTCCACTACAAAGGCCTGCCATCAGCGAAGGATAGCCATAGTTCGGCCAACAGGTGGCTTGTCAAACATGTACCCAACAGCCCGATGTTCGGCCACAATCTGCCGAAAAATATTCCACCGCAATGGTTTCAAAGATGGTGACTTGGATGCTTACTGCGACACACCCCTTTACGGGGTCTGGCTGCAATGTAGATTTGGGTATGTTCCAATAGAATGGACTGAGTCTCTCTCTCTCTGGGTTCGGCCACCCTGCCGCCTCACAGAGATGGGCCTGAAGCATATCAATCTGCATCAAGGATAGCGGCTCCCAACAAATGCTTGCCAAGGGCAGGATATCCCAATACAACGCATGGATCAAAGCTTGAAGAGTGCCAAATTAACTGCTGGCAATGGGCACTGGTGTGGTACATGGGAACAATCCCTTCCCCTCCCCTCTTTGCCACCCAAGAAATACGCCAAATAGGAGGCCACCAGGCCCCGCAGTGCCGCAGCGACGCCTCCAGGAAACTGAAGAGGTTAACCTGCGCACCAAAAGTCTTCAGAAAAATTTGAGTTGGAAAACCTCTTTCCGTTCACTTCATGTCAAAGTCATGGATATTAAAATGACTGCATATCATGTATAATCATGTAGATGTGTGCGCACTACGCAAGCTTTGCCCAGGCATTGCAATTTAGGATCTTGTGAAGGTCAACATAGCTCAAAGGAGTTCGAGAAACACTGGGGTTCGAAGCCTATATAGGTTTTGGAGATCACTTGCATTTTCGGGTTTAGTTTTTTGAGCTTGGGCGCGTTGCAAGAGTTTACAAGCAATGGACTTGTAGTGGGGAAGGACTGGTGATCCCATCAAGAATGATTTCCGTCGACTATGACTATGACACTAAGTCTCCTCACGGCCAAATGGACCCAGCTTTCTTGTTCGTTGTGCCAATTGCGATGCATATTTCCTTGACAACATGCGCGCAAATACACACATATACCGCACTAGTAAATAACTTGAAATATACATCCAAATGCAAATCACAACACATATATCACATATAGATATTTATGCACCAAATGTACACACATGTCACAGCAACAAATCAGCAGCTAGGGCCGCTAGGGGAAGCGCATCCATATCTTCTGTGGATTGCCGTGGCCTGCCCAGTCTCTCGGCCACTGAGCATGTCCAGCTTCATGGCCAGTTCCTGCAAGTCATCTTCACCTGCCACCCCCAGGCTCCCGAACTGCTGCAGCTGGATGTAAGGCATTGCCTGATCCTGCAGGCCTTTGTCTTGTCTAAAACCTTGAGATTGGCCAAAACCCTAGAAGCAATCAATGTACTTTAAGATACCTAAAGTGTATGAGAAGTCTGCCTACTACATGTCCGGTCTTCGTCCTACACTACCGTACATATCATACCTGCGCCGAATCTACATCTACAAAGATATGCAAATCATACGTCGTCTTTATCTTTCGGATACAATGCATATCTACAGGCATATAAATTCATCTGTTTCCACAGAACAATATGTATATAGGTATATTTTTACTGCGCCCTCCCACAGGACTTGCTTGTCCCAACATATCCTAGCGCGGGGGGATGCCTTTTTTCATACCCTAAACATGACAGGGCTACTCACCGGATGCCCTTTGTGCATCACTGCGTCGATGCCCTCCAGTCCTGCGATTGCCAGTCGCAGTTGCTGACCAATCATGGAGAAACATCTTTGCAGTTAAAGCACCGGTGAAAAACCATGGCACATCATTCTGAATGGTCGATCTTGATAGTTCGACATGAATGGTAAAGCAGTCACGCCAAACAGCTATTAATCAGCGACTACTGAGCTGGTCAAACGTAGCGCGCATCAAGTGTTAAGTAAGGAATCCAAACCTGTCTCTAGGCCATGTCAATCCAAACCTGTTCACAAATCAGTGGTCCCGAGGCAAGCATTGGGGACCCTGTTTACCGTGGGATCTGTAAAAAATCCCTCAGTTGGATCTGCGGTGGCACAAGCCCCCATGGCAGTAACCTCACATCAAACATCTTGCCAATGGTTACATCCCTTTGCAAATTGCATGCCGGGTCCTAGTAGGCAATCCACCAGCTCTTGCCGTGTCAATAAGCCACTCCCTGACTCGTCTCCCGACTCGAATTGGTGCGCCCTCGGCGTTGGGAAAAATATCGAAAGGGCGCGCGTAGCGTCAGGGTTGGGCAATTCGTCTACTTATATAATCATGCCTACCAGTAGGCACTGGCTCAGTAACATCATTGTAAACCAAAATGCCTGTAGCCTCAGGGAGTCACAAATCAGGTAAGGAGCAAACAAAGTATGGATGATCTGTGCGAATAGTAGTATACAAATTGGTCCCTGTGCGCGATATCATTCTGTGCGTGGCCAGCAGGCCAAATGACATGAAGCGCATCATGAATCACGATGTCACATATGTAGGTGTCACATGGCTCAGACTAATAATCAAGTTGATAAGTAGCGAATTCCCAAAGTATAGATGTATACACTCTATGTTTTCGTGCCAGGGCGTTCGTAACAGGTCTACTCTAAAGTAGAATATTTACACTCTATAATATACGCGGTAATTCAAACAAAATAAAAATTCATAGTAGTACAGTGTGCTTCTTCCTTGGAGAATAGGAGATGCTTCGTACAAATCTGACCGTGTGCCAAGTCACAAGCGTTGAACCTGCAAAAGAGTCTTCCGCGAATGGGTGCTGGCACCAGTCTTGACCTTGGACGCACGAAAACATGCCTCCAAAAACCACAGGCACAAAAAACACAAACAGCTGCAAATCAAATAAATCTAGTGTAGCCTGCATATTTTCCATACTTGCAACCTTGTCACTCTGGAGACTGTCTGGTTGAAAGAGGAGATCGTTGCCGAAGCACGTTTGTCTTGCTTCAGCAATAAGTGGCCCAGGTATCTCAAAGTATCTCTCCAATCGGAAAGCGTGTCATCGCCTGGCACATGACGAACGGCCGTGACTCAAATGAGTGCATGTTTGCGAGGATCCTGACTACCACCACCTAACAACATCTCAAAATCTGGCCACGAATCAGGAGTTCATGGAATGAGCTGTGAGCCGTGTGAGCCGGGTGGCTCATTGCCCTACCTGATGGTCCTGCAAATGATCCACTGATCCCAACCCGGCCGAAGACATGCGCCCCTCCTGTCATTGCTTTCGCCTGGCGATAGATGACCTTGGGAAGGTCCAGTGTTCAACGCTGGGACAAAATCCGAACAAAAAAATTTCTGACCATCTGCCAGGTCCATGAAGACCCTTGAAGAATCTGAGACCTGGAAAATGTGTGTGTTGAAAACCTGAAGGGTACAGCAGCTGCAGTACAGCTTTTACAAAAGTTGGAACACAATTGTCCACACAATCCAAGTCTAAAGCATCCTGAACATGAAAAATAGCCAACCAGCACACGAATTCATGACGACTGACTGGAGGGAAGCCAGGGACAGCGAAATCCAAGAGTTTCTGACACAGAATACGGAGGACTTGAGAGAAGAATTGTGTGAACTGCGGCCAGCAGCGGCTCCACATCATCAGCAGCATCCATGTCACACTATCTGACTATCTGTTTCTATTTAGTATTTCGCAGCTGCATTACAATTCATCTGACATGTTTGCGGATTAAAATTGTTGGGCTTGCACAGCAGGCTGCGGCAATACAGTACCGATCACCAGTCGGTCTGTTCAACTTCGGTATCTACATGATCTACATGTATCTAAAAGATATTCTGCATTTATATAAAAGATATCGAGCCATATCGAGCCATCATATTGGTGTTTGATGTGTGCGCATATGTCCTCCTTTAGGGGCAACAGTGGGAAATGCATTGGAAATGCATGCTTTGTCACGAACTGTCATCTGTTCAAACTCCCACTCTGTGTGAGCTAAATGCGGCTTCCTGGAAACCGCCCAACAGCGCGATCTGTGACAAGTTGAGATAAGTTGCGGTAAACCGTTCGAAGAACTCATGAACACTCAAATCTGCGTCCTCTTCACCTCAGGGCTCACGGGCTCAGATCAAAACAGTTACAAAACAGATTTTTACCCACCGTTTCTTTGGCGTGTGGAATCCCAAGGACCATGAAATGCCTTGAATCAATTCACATCATTAGAATCAGCAGTAATTCATGGGTATACCATCATATGAACACCTTGTATTGTCAACTTGGTGCCCGGAATCAAGTCTCTGAGTGGCTCAAAGGTGGATTCAGTCCAGTCTTGAGCGTTTCAACAAGCGATGGACGATGCAAACGTCAAGTCTGTGAATCTCCATGAATCTCCCGTTCCGCATCAAGAAAGGTCTGTTTGCTCCCATCAAGCTCCAACCTTTGCACACCTCTTTAAAAGCACACCTCTGCAAGCTGCTCTCTCATCTTATTTTTCAGGATTTGTCTGTACTTCGATCCGGTCGTGCCTTCATCGGGAGGAAAAAGGCCATGAGCCAATGATTGCAGTTGCGAAGCACTCAACATCTGTTGAGCCGTGCGTTGCGGGCTATCACCATCCTCCTTGCGAGCTGCTGGGTTGGCTGTTGTGAAGCTGCTTGCATCCAAAGGAAGTAGGACAACCAAACATCTCCACCACCGCAGGACAGCCAAACCGTTCTCACCATTGGTCATGGAAGAAATCACTGGCACCATTTGGGATGAAACCCTATGAGTAATGAATAGGATAAACCATGCACCTACCATAGATATCCACTGGTACTGCCAATCGTGGTTGGTCACATCCAATCATGTTTGATCACATTAGAAAATGTCTGTTATCATCCAAGCGGCCAGGCACACTTCGCTTTGCAGCACTTTCCTTGGAAAGAAATGGGATGTAGACCGTACAGTAAAGTCAAGAAGAAATCAATGACTATCGTCCGGCATGTGGTAAGCTAGCCTCTGTGGCGCCATCCATGTCACAATGGTAGTTTGTTCTCGGGTGCGTCATGGAAAGCAAAAGACGAGGCTATTACAATACCTACTCAGGGCAAAGACATTCAAAGATGAAGCATTCTCCTGCTACTGCTAAAGACTGCAACCAAGCGATGCAACTCAGTTCGCGATACGGCTACGGTTTAAAGATTGTGCAGCTGAGCATCAAAAAGTTTTGCACACTGACTCTGCCAGTGCGATCAGGGTCGAACAATGCCAGAGTTGCTTTCCTCGAAGCACACCGGGGTTGGTGGTTCACTAGGAGCGCACCGAGTTGCCAGGGTAACAAGAACACTTGCTGCCCACTCAAAAACAGTACTTCAAACTGGAAGGCCTGCAGCAAATGCAAAGAACATGCTGCTGATAACATTTTTTGGTATATATAAAATAGATATATATATATATATCTTAGTGACAGTAGTGAGCCTACGATCAACTCTCTCCACCGACCAGGCTGACCAGGCTGCACAAAACGGCCAAGGAAATGAACATCAGGAACAAATGCCGGGAAGGAGTTCTGGATAGCAAGACTTGGGTAGAACCAACATGATACTCCACGTGAACGTCTGCAAGGCAATCACTGAATAGCCCAGCCGGACCTGTCAACTTTGACACAAACAGGGACAACCAAAAGCCACTGAATGACATTACCCAAGACTAGACCTATGACACAGCTCGTGGCAAACCATTCCCCTTGGAAACATCGTGCGTTGCGAGGACCCAGGAGTGGCACGTGGCAGCTGCATCCAGGCTTCAGGTCAGCATCTCGGCCTCGCTGGGTGAAGCGATGAACCCGTGGGATGATTGGAATGAAACCCGCGATGGTTTGTAACCCTGATGGCTATAATATGCTATAATATGAGCACGATGATACCCTCACAACCAAGAGCAAGGCCATATGATGACAAATGATGAATCAATGATGTGGTTTTGGGCCATTGCGAGTCTTGCTCAGCTATCATGGTGGGGAAACATCTGTCTCAAGATGCAAAGGTCACATGTGAGCACAAGGGATGGACCGTAGCAAAAATCGGGTTCCAGCGGTGCAGCCTGTCTGGGTTAGCGTTGGATTTTAGTTGGCAGCCATGTGAACAATCCCCGCCCTGCTATGTGTCACACAATCCTTTCCAGGAATCTCCATTCTGTCCAGTCTCCTCACGCTTTGCCGCCAAGTTGCAGTAGAGCGCCTCATAAGCGTCTTTCATCAGAATTGTCTTCCAACCAACCTCAGATGATTGATGCGTTGGCATGCTGAAACCAATGATTTTCAGGTAGAGAGAAGTTGCAAGTCTTCAATGCGGTGGCATCTTGAAGTCTTCAGAGTGCCTGCAAGCTACCCACTTTTCTTTGTTCACCGCCACATCAAAGCGCCGGAGAAAGCGTCTATAGTCCACTGCACGTCTGCCTGCGGTTCAGTTCTCTGACCGGTGCATAGTCAAATGGGGAATGACCTGAAAGACTGATAGCATCTTATCTATCTTGTAGCTCAAACCTCGGCATCGTGGTGTTCATAAGACCTAGCACATTCCATCCCTCGGTCTGCTTTCAATCATGATTGGCGAAGAAATTCCAGCATGATGCTGTTGCTGCTACGCGGACCATGGAGTGAGGTGGTGAGGTGCAGGGTGCAGGGTGGTATAAAAATATGTGAACTTTGACAGGTTGCCGCGGAAGACCGTAGCTCCTCATCAACCATGAATTGTTTGAGTATATTTTTGCGTGGGTGTGGAGGCGCCATGTTGGCGCTGACCTATGGGAGAGGAAACATGTTGAGCATTCATCGCATTTTGGCTGCAGTATGTAGATGATGGTGGGAACATGACGGTGATGATGATGATGACGACAATGGTGGATGATGATGGTGGTGGTGGTGGTGGTGGTGATGATGATAATGAGAGTGGATGATTATCGTGGTGATGATGATGCTGATGATGATGATGATGATGATGATGATGAAACCAAGCAGAGTCGGTGGCAGAGTGTCAAAATTCCGTAGCGTCGTGAAATGCAACTTTACCTTTTTTACTCAGCCCAATCTTTTGTCCCATGGAATTGTGGACGAGAAAGCACCGCTTGTTTCAATTTGTCGGTATTTATTGTAAGAATAACTATGCCGAAGGGCTAAAAAGATCGAATCAGCCCATTTCACAATGAAGCAAGCAAATACCGAGGACTAGGTTTGAAATGGTTTGAACCACTCATCTCTCTCTGCTTGCCTCTTGTAGGATCGCCTTCAATTGAATCCTCAACTGCCTCGAGTGCCACTCATCCACCATCCAACGCATGCAGTGTGCGGTAGGACACGGAAGATGAAATGATACAACCTGTAGAACGACTATTCATGCAGCAGCATGCAACAACAAATTGGGAGTGACGCAAGTCGGCATT
>VSDK01012021.1:19814-43938 GCA_009767595.1 Symbiodinium kawagutii
GGCATTCCTCCTGACAGAATGCATGCTATCGAGGTCTTTCGCAGCCCTGGCCCAGGCTTCTTCCATGCTACCCACACAAATATTCTGCTGGGAGACTTCAGGCACTCAACTTTCCCAGCCCTTTCGACTGAATTTTCTGCAGAACTGCCGACTGACCTTTATCTGCAGTCATTTGAAAAGGGCACACTCCCTCAAGGGCACTAAGGCTGAGGCAATGCCCCAAATCTCGCCAGCCAATGACCATGGAAAATTCCTCGGTGAGACTGAGAACAGGCACGAATAGGCATGGATTGAATCTTGAAAACTATGCTTGTGCAAGCTTCGATTCAACGAAACAATCTTGAAACTAGACAATTTAAGTTGAAGAATCACTGCTAGAGCCTCAAAGGTTGTGATAACCGCAGCACTTCATGGATTGACCCTGCTACCTCAATTAAATGATCCCCAACATTCCCAATACAAAGTAGAACAGCCGACACGCGTTTGTCATGCAAAGTAACTCTTGGGGTTCGCATCCCAAGACCGACCAAACAACCCCTTGGCTGGACCAAAGCTTGGGGCTTTTTGTAGTTCCTTGTGTTGATGACGCGTCTGACATCCTGTAGCGATCTCTTTCTGATAGTAGACTACTAGCGGCCTGTTGCCACTATATCAGTTTCTATTCCGTCGTCCAATGCAGCACATGGACCATCTGCTTCCGGAGCGGCTAAACTCACAATTTCGTCACCAGCGTGAGATCATGTGAGATCCAGACCTCCCCTCGCTGTGGGCCAAGAATCTCTCCACAGACTGATGTCAGAATATCACACCAAGTCAGGAAGCTGACCTGCGAAATCTGCAGAAGCGGCACATGTTGAACTCAAAAAAGGCCAACTACCCGAGCCACAGTGGAAGCCCCAGAATCATCAGCCACAACCGCCTAAACCACATCCATACAAAGTTTGGCCTCTGACTGGCGCTGACTGATTCCGCTTTTCTCATACCAGGCAACACAAGAAGGATCTGTTTGGATGTGGTGATGAAGCATGACTTAAGAGAAACTCATTGGGAGGAAGCATTTCCTATGAGCATTTGAGCTACCATCATACTACATACCCCATGCTCTCCTACCATGCAACACAATTCTGGAACCCGTAGGGAGCATTCGGATTTTGGCGCGTTATGGAAGTATGGAAGGCAAATAACGAGATTCGTAGGCACAACAGTAACAGGACATATGCAATGGAGTCACTAGTGGCTAGGGCATCCCACGGTTGCCTGCACCGGAGTTGCAGTCGGATTCACCGCAGCTATTTCGCATTGGTATACATATACATATACATATATTTATAGATACACAAGTTCTTGAGGTGGTTTTACCATCGAACTACATCTACCTATCCGTCTGTCTGCCTACGTGTCTGTCTATCTGTCTATATATTTAATCTGGCTTATCTAAGTATCTATCTATCTACCTATTTATCTATCTATCGATCGATCTATCTGATCTATCAATCTATCTATATTCTTTGCACCAAGGAATCTAAGCCAGACTTGTCTTCAGATAGGGGCCTTTCCCGCCCGCTTCTCATCACACCGGCGGAAGTCGTCCTAAGTCTCAGGCGGATCTTCACAGAACCAATTGCTGTCAAAACAGTGGCACAATACGTGTTCGAAACATTGACAATTGGTATTGATCAGCCATTGGTCTTTGATTGCTTCATAATTGCATAATTACAATACACGTTCGAAACATTGCAATTGGGGGTAAACCATCCGCATTACCGTAACTTGGCGCATGCAATGAAACAAAAAGCCCTGCATTGTTTGGGCCGAAGCTTCGTTTCTACACGTTTATTGCATGAATCTGACCGTGCTCAGCACCTGTATTTAAGAAGGGCTAATGATAATGCTCTTTGACCGTGCTCAGGCACGCTTGTACATCATCGCAATCAACAGTTTCAGCTTCATCCGTTCGGCCAAGTTGCAGGCTTTTTGTAAGTTAGCAATTTGATGCAATTTGCTGTTTTGATGGCGTCATTTTAGATAAAGTATGAACAAATTAAGTCCTCAAAGTGCGGCAAATCTAAAAACGGCAACAAAAAAAGAAAACCTCCTTCCAACTGGCCCAACCGGCAACCGCATTTCAAGTTCAAAATTGGGCACCAAAATTGGCAACGCAAATGGAAAGCATCAAGCGATGGCAGACTGAGCCACAGGCCCACAGCTCCGACCGAAGCTCAACAACCTTCCCCGCCATGCGATGCAAAATGGCACGCTCCTGGGATGTCTCTGCTGAACTTGAGCGGCTCACACCCGGAATGTCATGGTCACCTGCTACGCCTGACCAAAACCACGTTGAACCACGTTGAACTAGGCCCTCTGGCCACCGAGAGTCGGGCCAATATGAGCCAATCATAAACAACAACTGCGTGGATTGGGCAAGGCTTTGTCCAACATGTAATTCACCACCTCCAACCGTTATGGTATGGGCCATGGGTCGAAATCGCAGACTGCCTTGCCATTTGCTAGGCCGTGTGCTGGCGGCACTTTTGGGTTGTTTGGCCACAGCGTTCTCGTCCCAAAAGCATCTCCCGTCCCACACCATGGGTTTGAGGCCTCTGCATGTGTCCTGGTCAATGCTTTTTTCCAAGGTTTTCCTCACACTTTTTTGGTTTTCAAAGCTGTGGGCCCCTGGTGGCGTTTTAGCTGCAAATCCGCCACGGGGTACCGGACAAATTCCTTGCAATAGTTGGTTGACGGGTTGAAGGTGAAGCTTGGCAGTGGCAATGGTTGTGTGGGGCACCTACTCTTAGACCGAATCCTCATGGCATGCCTTCTCAACAGAGCTGTCTTCCTTCGAAACTTTGATGTCCATGTCTGCTTGGCATCAGCGATTTTCTTTCATTGGGCTCACATGTCTATGTTTCTCCCCATTTCTTTGGTTTTATGGCGCCTTTCTTCCGTTGGGATTCGTTTTTTCTTCCAGTGCCTTTGCAGGTATTGCTGTCTATTCGTGGTTTCCTTTTTACTATCTTTCATTGGCGTTCCTGCCGACTTTCACCAACGTCTCGTGGTTGATTGCCTTGTGGTTTCCGCACTGGACATATCTTCCGTTGGGGTCCATTGAACCATGCCGATCATGGTTTGTTGATTACGGCCTGGTTATTGCTTTAATTGCTGGCTTCTGCTGGTTCTTATCCCCTACTAGCAAACCTTTGCTGATATGGAATAGCATTGTCCATTTGCCTTGGTTACTATCCTGGCCCTTGGCTCTCAAAGCCCAATTGCGGTGGGTCAGCTTACACAGTTTTACCTTACCCTTGCTGTTCACATGCCACAAATGAAGAGAATGGATCTATCAAATTGGTCAATGCCTGCTGGTTCTCTTTGCGAATTGTGTATCGCTGTGAAAGTTGATGATTCTCAAATGCTTTTGGATTGTCTCTCAGCTTATAGGAGCATATCTTTGTGGTTGACCGAGTCGACCACCGCACAGGTGCGCAAAAAAGGGTGCACCCTGCCGCACCGTTGTGGCGCCCAGCCTGACGCTGTCCGACCTTCTGGATGTCCTCCGCAGCTCGTGCAACACCAGCCGCTTCAAGGGCCTGAAGAATGTCAACCATAAGGACATCAGCAAGTTCAGCCATGCCAAAAACGATCTACACACATCAACAAATTCAGCAATCATGCTGAAAAATATCCAAAAATCATATTGAAAGACTTAGCGATTTGAATGCCACTGGATATCCTCGCTGGATCCCCAACTGGAGAATGATCATGCAAGGCTGAGAGGTAGCATGCTTATGCAGTTATGCATGCTTGCTTTCCTAGTCGTCATGACTTAAGTTCGGGCATGAAAGCTGACTTGCGACTGGAAATGAGGAGCCCGACCCCAATATGAAAGCATGATTTGATGTGGTGTAGTGAGGGAAAACCTTCCACAAAGTAGAGCAAGTGCTTTCTGAGCATTGCACCATTTTGCGCGCAGCAATGTCTGGCAACTGGGAAATCTCCAAAAGCCTTGGAATTTCACCAGGAAGTGTCATACTTCCGGAAGCTCACGGGGGATGGCACAATTCTTGGGCGACGGTCCCCTGTCTGATTGCGACGACTCTTTTCACAAATGCGGCACCTTTTCTGGAAACAAGAAATGATCAAAGCACACCACATTATAAATGACATCATTTGACGTCATTGGTGTTGTGGTCATAAAGGATCCAAGCAGCACAGAAATGATCCACATTATGAATAACAGCATTACCAATTCTCTGAAAGAAAATTGGACTAACTCATACTCAATGGCCGCAACATCGCCTTGGGGGGCCAAAATCCGATCAACCAGCAAACACATCACACCACAACCCTGCTACACCACTGCATCATGATGATCATGATGCTTCTTTGCCCGCACCAAGCCGGCTGAAGTATCAACGTTGACTTAAAAAGTTGCGAAAGCACGCGACACCTAATGCCTAATGCAGCAATGCTAATTTTTGGAGGGCCCAGGATTCATGAGATATTCTGACAATGATGATTTATCATAAGTTAATTGCGATGGAATCTTGAACTTGAACCAAGACAAATAATCGAGCACAACCCACACTAGCTCACTAGCCTTCGCGAGTTACGACTTGCAGCTGCAAAGGTTTTGAGCAAACTATGGAATTCTATGCAGTGTAATGCGTGCCTCAGGCCGTTGCTTCACAGCCAGGGGAATGATGACGATTCAAGGTGTATCTGTTCGACATGAACCATTGGTTATACAGGTTACAAGTCTGAATTAAAAAAACACAGCAAACATGTGTAGGCTTGGCTTTACCATGCTCATCAGTCTCAGCATCGCACTTCCCTTGCTCCAGTGCAGGAGCATAATGCTCCTACAAAAGCGCGATGGTTCTCATGGCTGGTCGGAATTGCAAGTGCTTTCATCCCGTGCAAGTTCGAGGTACCGTTGAAACTTAGTCACTCTCGCATATACACAATGTATCACAATGTCTTGAAGGATCTTCAAAGTAAGCCAACTACAGAATTACCCGTATAGGCAACCAGGTGCGGCAACCAGTTGGCTTGTTCCCCCCTCCTCGAAGCGCGCAACCAGCTGAGTCCCGTCTTCGGTTTGTGAGTTGTAGCGAAGCTCCAGCAAACACACGCCTCCCTGCGACATTCAGCTGTTATCGGTGGCTGAATTGTTGCATGTGCACACCCTCTCGGCGGTTGTTCGTGGCCCTTCTAAGTTGCTCAAACATGCTCAAACGCCTCATGCTCGCACGATTTTAGCGGTGTCAATGGCATGCAGGTCATCATATAGCATTAAGTAAACAAAGCTCTTCTATTGACGGCAAGGGCTGCTATAGCTTTGAACGAGTGTACAGTAATGTACAGTACGGTTGCACAAATATCTGGCTATCGGCTGGTGGCATGAACTCCTCCCTGCAGCTCATGAAAAACGAACCTATCCACACAATTAATTGATCATAATACATCATAATACGACAAGCAGGGTGCAGCCTTGTCGTATCCCAACCCGTGCTTCCGACACAGTTCAAACACCCTTGTTGCCATCAGTTCAGCCTTGTTTCCAGCAGTGCCGCAGTAGTTGCTCGCGCTGAACAAAGTGTACACCAAACCAAGATGATGTGTGCTGAAGCCACGCTTGTCCTTCAAGGGTTTGAGTCACAAACTTTGGGCATCTCTTCTCAATTCGAGTCTTTACAGGCGAACACAAAAAAAACTCAGATTGTCACGAGAATCGGCAAATCTCCGGTAATCTTGTTGACAAGATTTGACAAGTCTTTGCGGATAAGGCATAAAATATTGACACGTTTTTGCTGCCTGAGATCCACTGAGCCTACTACGTGCCAACCTCGCGGTTGAATCGCCTAAAAAGCTGAACAACTCCACCCGTAGCCTCTGGAAGCTGATGTGATCGAATGATCCACTTCAATCCTGCGATTTGGCAACACGCTCATCCAAGCTGATGACACTTTAGACAAGGAACGTGCAAACAGAATGTAAATAGATCGAACGTTGTGTCGATGTGTGGGGGTACATGTCGGTTAACATGAAGAATCTGTTGGAGCTGCCCTTTCGCCAAGCTCGCAAATTCGTTATTAGTCATCCGGAGCAGCAAGCCTGTACGCTTGAGGAAGGCTGCTGTCAAATCAGGACCCCACCTAAGCAAACACTTCTTGCAACAGTCGTTGGGGCATTCCAGGTCATGCTTCTGCACCGCAAATGTCCAATACAGCCAAACACCATGAAAACAATGTCTAATATCATCCGGGATAACATATGATAGCAGCACAGCTATGATGTGTGTGTGCCCGATGGTCTATGTGCAGGGTATTCCTTATTGCAAGTTGCAAGTGTTGCAAAGTGTTGCAAATTTGTGTTACATGTCATGTTCGGCAAGGCCCCCACTTGATACCAGCACCTCTGGGATTTGCTTCCCAGCCCAACTTCTCTTGTGGGTCAGACCAAAGCAAATCCTGAAAGACCTTGGCAGCTTGGGCAACTCAGCACCGTCCAAAGAACTCCAGGCAAAACAGCGAGAAACAGCCAGGCCTGCTCCTCCAAGCACAAGGGATAGCATCCTCAAACAAAACGCTGTTCCAATCTGTTCCATCATTTCATTCTAGGCCTTGACGTTGCTTGATGTCCCACATTGTTCATAGAAACAAAACAAACACGTAATCAAGATCTAATCAAGATCATTCAGATTCCCAGTTCTTCATGGTGTCTGGCTTCTTTTGACGACACCAAGGGAAAGCAAATAGTGACGTGGCCTCCATGGGGGCAGCTCACGATGCCAGCATCAATGTCCCGGATGAAGGACGTGTTGAGGCTTAGTTTGCTATTTCTGGCCTCATGAACTCTCGTGAGAAGATGTGACAAAAGCACGTGACCCACAACATACATACGCACACACACAAACTCTTGGCATTCATTGCTTCTCAAAAGGAAAGGATTTACCCAACATTTTGCCTGCTTTGCGAGTCTTCGGCTGGCTGTTCGCCAGGAGTCAAAGGAAAGGAGATAAGATCGATTTCCAAGTCCGTACACTGGGTTCTAGGCAAGGCCGCCATGCACTACAAAAAGTTCCTGCGCAATCGAGTGGTTCAAATTCAAAACCAATCAAAATCACAATTCACTGCATTGCCTTAGCTTGTTCCAGATAATGAGTGGGTCTGTGAACCCAATGGCTTTCAATGATCCAAATTCATTTGGGAACGTCATCAGTGTAATTGCTCCAGTGGGTGGTTCCACAGCAGGAACTATGCTAGACTTATTCATGGGCTTTACTGAGGCATAATAGGGCATAACAAATAACATGTATAACAACTTAATTAATAACAATGTGTCATAATATGTTATATAACAACTTACAACCCTTTCTCAAATACCACCGCCTGGTATATGTATATAAATACACGTGCATGCCACAGCTTGGACCTGGATGACCAAGACCAATGAGCCGAACGAGCATCGCAAATCCACAACGAAGGAGGGGTGAACAACCCAGCAACAAAGTCGTTCTTGCAGAATCCATCGTGTCCACTCGCCAAAACACTTGCCACCCATTGGCCACCCATCACTCCTTTTGTACTATGGCAGCTAGCGGCAACATCTTGTATATTGCCTCGAACTTCATGAAGATTCCTTGGCACTTCAATCGCAAGCTGGAGTCGTAGCATCCACGGTGATGCGCTACAAGTTTTGACATACGGGGCATTTTGTGGCCGGTTCTGTTTTCCCCACATCATTGTGCGGGGTTCTTCTTCGTGGGACGGATCCCGGTCCCTGCCTTATATATCACCCCGTGCCTCACCTCATACCTCAACTCACCTTCCTTGTCTTCCTCCTCCTCCCTCCTCTTCATCATTGGTGTCATCAATAGTATCATCATCATCATCATCATCATCATCATCATCATCATCTTCGGCACTTGGTGCATGCCAGGTGCGTACCAAGTGCGTGCGTGGCAGGCCTGGCACTCTAGCGACCTGGGGGATACTTGCGTCCTGTGTGGCAGGTGTGCGGCTCCTTTGCTGCAGTAGTGTGTCCTCTGCTGGTGGTGTCTGTGCTAGTGGTGTTTTATGCTGATGTTTGCGGCTCCTGGTGGTCTGGTGGTGCTGTATTGGCGTTTTCTGCTGGTGGTGCTTTGGTGTTGGGTTGTCTGCTGATGTTGTTTTGGTAGTTGCGGGGGCAGGGGAATGTAGTGGTGGTGGTGGTGGTGGTGATGCTTTGGTTGCAGGGTTGTGGCTGCTATGTTTTCGTGGTCGTGCGTTCTGGCTGCGATGTTTTGCTCATCCTCAATTCCATCATCGGTCCTCTGCTTGCACCACTTTGTTTCTCCCTGGTTTGCTTTCGTTCAACTTCAATCATTCTCTTCAATCCCCGAGGATACTCGTAGGCAACGACACCATTTGTGGTTTTCCGGTCCTAAATTCTTAATTTGTTGGATTCTGTGAGGCCATCGAGGTACTTGCCTATCAATTCCTAGAAAAAATGCGGCAATAATCAAGAAAGCAACAAACAAGTGTCAGTGACCTTAGTGAGAAACTACATCTGATTTGCATTTTCGCATATCAGCCCCACAAAGGTATACCCTGCGGACAAACTTGGAAAGGACAGCGATGAAGCCACCCTTGCTTCCCCTGGTGAAGATTAATGCGCCATGCTTCCACCGGTGTACTTTTGCAACACCTCATCATGGAAACCGCCACCTTCTTCACTACTCAACTTGTTCATTTCTTCGTCCTGGAACGGCCGAAATTCGCTGCACGCTGCCAGTCCAACTTGTGAGCGGATGCATTTCTCTACTGTATCCTTCAAATATGCATTTTAATCTTCATGCCGGAGATAGGTCAGCCCCACATGCAAATCATGTGACTGGTGTGAATCGCGTTGATTGATTGGTCAGGACGGCACGGCGCTAACACCAAACCAACGGAACTTCTCTGAACCTATAAGTAACATTCGATCCGCTCAACCCACAGCAACTTGAAACACACACACACACACATTGTTTCCACGCAGGCAGGCTAACCCACGAGAAAAATAGAATGTGAACTCTGTGCTGACGTTTCACATACAACCTGCTACCAGTTTCCCGGCATCCTTTTACATGGTTTTCATCTTGATGTGACGCTTGCTTGGTGTTGTGCATGCAGTGGTGTTAGCCGTGGTGATAGTATGTCGCAGTACTGTCTATACTACTGGCAGTAGTAGCAGTAGCAGTAGCAGCAGGAGCAGTAGTAGTAGCAAAGGAAGTGGCATTAGCAGAGGCAGCAGCAGTAGCAGCATAGCAGTAGAGCTGTGTAGCAGGATAGCAGTAGCAGCAGCACAAGCAGGCAAAGGAGAAGGAGGAGTAGGAAAAGTAAAAGCAGCAGCAGGAGCAGCAGGGCAAGGAGGAGGAGTAGGAGTAGGGGTAGAACTAGGAGTTGGAGTAGCAGTAGTAACACCAGTGACGGCAGCAGTAGGAGTAGTGGTAAAATGTGGTAAATACTAGTAGTAGATACTCGCACTAGTAATACCAAACGTAGTAGCAGTAGCAGCAATAGTTTCAGTAGCGATAGCAGCATTACAAATAATATTGATAGTAGTGGGCTTGTATTCACGAAAAAAGTAGTGATAATAGTAGTACTAGCAGTGACAATGGTACAAGAAAAAACCGTAAGAATAGTATTATATAGTAGTAGTAGTAGTAATAGTAGTAGTAGTAGTAGTAGTAGTAGTAGTAGTAGTAGTAGTAGTAGTAGTAGTAGTAGTAGTAGTAGTAGTAGTAATAGTAGTAGTAGTGGTAGTAGTAGTAGTAGTAGTAGTAATAAAAATAATATTAGTAGTAGTAGTAGTAGTGGTAATTTTTATAGTAGTAATATTAGTAGTAGTAGTAAAAATAATAATAATAATAGTAGTAATCATAGTAATAATGGAAGTAATAGTATTAGTAGTCAAAATAGTAATAATAAAAAAATAGTAGTAGTAATAATAGTAGTAGTAATAGTAGTAGTAATGGTAATAATAGTAGTAGTAATAGTAGTAGTAATAGTAGTAGTCATAATAATAGTAGTAGTAATAGTAATTGTAATAATAGCAGTAATAATAATAGTAGTACTAGTAATACTAATAATAAAGATAATAATAATAATATTAATGGGGTTAATAATTGAAAAAATCATGGTAGTAATAGTTCAAATTGATATTCATACTACTAAAGAAACAATAGTAAAACAATAAATAATAACAATAATGCATAGCAATGGAAATGGTAACATTAAGAAAGGAAACAATCATAACAAATAGTAGCATTAGTAATGATAAAAATAACAGTAGTAGAAGCAATAATAGCAATAGAAATCGCACTAATAATAGTGAGAGAAATACTAGTAGTAATAATACCAATACTACTAGTAGTAATGAAAAATAATATTACTAGTAAAAATAATAATAGTGTAGTAGTAGTAGTAGTAATTATAGTAGTAGTAATAGTAATAATAGTAATAGCAGTAGTAGGAGTAATAGTAGTAGTAGTAGTAGTAGTAGTAGTCGTAGTAGTCGTAGTAGTAGTAGTAGTAGTAGTAGTAGTAGTAGTAGTAGTAGTAGTAGTAGTAATAGTAATAGTAATAGTAATAATAGTAGTAGTAGTAGTAGTAGTAATAGTAGCAATAGTAGTAGTCATAATAACAGTAGTAGTAGTAATAGTAGTGATAATAGTAGCAATAATAATAATAGTAGTAGTAGTAATAGTAGTAATAGTAATGCTAGTAATAGTAATAGGAGTAGTAGTAGTAATTGTAATAAAGCCAGAAATAATAAAAACAATAATAGGAATATTAGCACTAGTACAAATAAAGATAACATTACAGCAATAAGAACAACAGTAGTAGCAATCGCGAATTTAGGAATAGTAACAAGAATAACAGTAATTATAGTATTGAAGCAAAAAGTAGCAGTAATAATTTCAAAAATTGCGATAGGGAAAAAAAAGTAGAAGTAATACTAATCAAAAAATGAAAGTAGTAGCAATTTTGACAAGAATTGCAATAGTAAAGATAACCATAATAAGAATAAGAAAAATCAATAGTAGTAGTAATAGTGGTGATAAGAGCCGTAGTAATAGTAAGAATCACGCTACTAAAAAAAGCAATTGTAATAGTTACAGTCGTAGAAAACTAATGATAATAACTCAAGATAGCAATAGTTTTATTAAAGCAATAGCAGTACTAAGTAGTAGCAATAGTAGTCAAAGAAATACTAGTAATAATGCAAAAAAATGAAAATAACAATAGAAATAGTAATAAGAATGATTGTAATCAAATAAACGAAAAGGAAGGGTTAAAAGTTGTCATATCAAAAAACAAGCAATGATAGTAGTGGTAAGCAATAAAAACAATAATAGCAACAATGATAATAATAGGAAAAAAGTCGCAATAATGGTAGTAGTAACAATGCTAGTAACAATCACGATGATTGTAGCAGTAATTGGAACACATCTAACAGAAATAGTAGCAGTAATAGTAGCTGCAAGTAGTAGTAAAAATAGTAGCCATAGTAGTAGCCATAGACGGAGCGCATCAGTGGAAGTGCAGTTCATCATTTTCTGTTGCAAATTTCCTGCACTTGACAGCTGTTGTCGGCTCCTCATGGTTGCCACGGGTGATAATGAGACACTCGGGGTCTTCTATGAAGAATGCGAAGAGCAGCAAAAAGATTTCCACGGCATTTGGCCCTGACAGAAGAGGGCGGAACATGACAAAGGCCCATGTGGGAGTCTTGGAGGATGGAATGGGCAACACCGTAATTGTGACAATCCAGTGATGCCAACGAAGATGTCACTATATAGAGGATACCTTCTTAAAAGAATCAACAAATCCCAACTTTCACATCTGCCTCACCTCGGAATGAATTCTCTCACAGCAACTCCAAGCAACTGTCCACCCCGCTTTGATGAGACCTTCTTATGGCTTTTGAATTGTTAGAAATAGCAATTCGAACATATTCTAAAACTTTCTGCGTCTCTGTCACTATCATCGTCCATCATCGCTCATATATAGTGTATTATAGTGTTGTGCTCAGCATTCTGACCATTTCTACTCATTTCTTATCGTAATTGCATTAATTTCATGACACGAGAACACTATATGGTGGTTTCTTAAAGTAGGGGAGCCCCAAAATGGATGGTTTATTACTGTAACTGGACTATAACTATAACCAAATCGTATTGAATGATTTGGGGGCACCCCTATGGTGGCTAATGGTTGGTTTGGGGGTACCTTAGCTATCGAGAAACACATATAACATCATATAACATCATATAAGTATATGGCTGTGGGTCAAAACCCTGTACCCCTGGTTCCCCTATCATTAACAATTGTTTCCCTTATTGTTGTTGGTCATTATCCACTATTATTGGTTGGTTAATATTGACCCATAGCCATATAAAAACATTGCATTCTGTTTGTGCAACCCTGCCGGGTGCCTCGGTCAGCAATATCGCCATTGAAAATGTACCTGCCATTTTCGCGAACAGCGCCGAGAAAAGCTCGTGCCACTGTTGATCCAACGTGGGGCATCGGATGGCAATTGTTACACTACGGGTGCCTGCTCATTCATTGTTATCCATTCATTTATTACGCATGTCGCCTGATCTATTCATATCACAGTTAAATTCCGGTCAATAGCAACCGCAAACCTCGTATCATCATGTGATACTCTCGTACGCTTCGCCTGGAAAGGACCCCCCAAGAAGAATCAAAAGGCTGGGTAAGTGCGTTCAATCAGAGCACAGTCGTATGAAACATGACAATCCCCAGGTGTAAATACCATAGGTATGCTGCATTCATGGTGTGCCCCATAGCTGGTTGGATGCAGGTGCTTTCCCCAATTACCATGAAAATTGATGGGACAGGGGGGTACCAACATTCATGGATAACAGCATATTTGTTGGTGCCTTTTGGCACATCCTGTTTTCCAGGCCTGTTGCGGCTGGAAGGTGTGCCGTGCGCCAAGAAAATGGTCAGAACGTCTTCTAGTTGGCCGTGCGTGTCGCCTGCAGCAAAGTCCCTGGGCGATTCTATGATGTTTGATTATATCTCATGTCTCTATTCATTTATCTTATTTGTCTATTGATTCATTTCATTTATTTATGCCTTTACTGATTTATCTTATTTGTAATTCATGTTTATATGCAAAAAATCCCGCGTCATTATCAACAGTAAGTAGATAGACACTAAAAAACAGATATCTTAAAATATTCAAATATATGAATTAATGTTTTGCATAGTGATTGTGTTGGTTGTTCAATGTTATAGTCAGGGCATCGAACTTGAACTCGAGTTTGAACCATGTTCAATCAGTTCAATATATAATATAATCAAATTGTCTTCCTGAATCAGTTTGCTTTCAACTGTCCCAGACTCCATTTTTGGCCACCTTGTCTGATCCGGTCAGAGTTGAATCGAAGCACGCTAGTCCAGTTCAGCATAAATAGGAAAGAAACCGAGCGGCGCTGTGCTACATCAAGCACTGCACTATGCATCTACCGCTCTTTAAATAGGGTCTAATTACCTTAGATATTCCCCCCTCCAACCCCCGTTTTTTTTTACCGGAGATCCTCTGACCCTCCAACCCCCGTGGATCTATTAATCTTGAACCTATTTTCAAAGGTATCCTCCATCTTTTCAATATGGCAGGGGCAGCAAAAGCAACCTGTTTTAGACGTTGCCATTCAGGATCCGATGACTGGGTTCGCAACACGGATTCCTTTCCATCGCATACGACAAAAATCCGCACAGGAGCCTACCACAACCGTCTGGCCACCGAAGGGAACTTGCACATCTTGAAGCAGAGACGTGTACCTCCAAAAAGACCAAGGAATCATGCGACCCCTGGGAAATCAGCATCAAGCTGCCAAGGATCAACATGAAGCTCATCATCAGACTGACGCTTAGAATCACTAAATCAAGGAGAACAAAATGGGAGAAATCGTCACAGAAACCACTTTCCTTGCAACAAACTACTACTACTACTACTACTACTACTACTACTACTACTACCACCACCAGCTCATCAGAGATTCGCTTAAGCGGAATCGAGTGCCTGCCATGTCTCGTGCTCCAAACCTGGAGCATCACTGGGGAAGCTGGCAAAACTGCTGGCGGAATGAAAGGATCACAGAAATGAGCTTGAAAACATCAACAGGATGGGTCCTGTGGATCCTGCTCTTAGATCCAATTCTTGATAAGCCAAGGAAAATAGGGACCGAAATGAGAATATTTTGAGAATGCCTGTAGAACATCCAAACTCATTGACATATCCAAACAACATCAGAAATCTGCATGAGTTGACATTGCAACTCCGACCGCCGAGGCTCCTTGACAAACTTGTCCAGGAGTTTGTGAACATACCTGTGGAAATCTGCGGGCACAGCGGGGTCCACAAACGTTGCACTCTCCGCCGGGGTGACAAACAAGAACAGCCAGTGCTGCTCTCGGTGACAGGTTACAATGAAACATGATGTCTATAATCCATGTGAAAACCACATCATGCCGAATTGGATTGGGTTTTTTTCATACACTAACGAACTCATTTGGTGGTTGCGTAGTAGTACATGCACTGCGTGGCTGGATACCATATGCAGCAGCCAGGCAGGCTCTAGTAGCGTCCAGTCAATGACACTATACACCACAACCGCTATTAACTAAGTGGGTTTTAACTCTGCACAAAGGCAACCGTATGCAGCTGCTGCGGCCTTTTGGAAATGGGCATGCGGGACTTTCTCATCAGTAGCCTCACCAAGCAGGGAAGCCACCGATTGATTTCTGACAAACACTGTAACTCTAACTAGCACAGTAGAATTGAGTAAAAAATTAAAAGCATCAGGGACATGATGGAACATATATATTTATACATATTGCAATGTTCTGACATGATTTGGGCCAGGACAGTTCTGCGTAAGCACGTTACAAATGAAGAAATTGAGCCATGAAGAATACCCAGCTATCCCATCCCAAAAACTAAAGGCTTGACTTCTGCTTGAGGGTCCCTCTGGCGGCTTGCAACTTATCACTGTGCAGTGAATCCTTTCGGCATTAACTGGGCCCCCGACTTCTGAAGTAACTCATCGGCGGTCATACCTAGATCTTCTGCGCGTTCCTTCTTCACAATGGTTTTCACCTCACCCGCAACAATTTGCAGAGTGAAAGGGGGTTGAGTGGGTTTGAGCCATTCTTCAAGAAGTCATGGTTCAAGAAGTTGTGCATCCCAGCTTCCCTTTCCGAATGGTGGAAGGCACTTGCAATGGGAACTAAAGTTGTCAAAAACCCGGCTGAACTTGGACAGTTGTCAACTCTATCGATCTGTTTCGATGCAGCACCGATATTGGGCTGTCCTTGTGACGGTAGTGTTAACGGGCATGCAATGGTCATTTCATGTCATTTGGAATCAGGCAACGTCCAGTTTGAGGGTCCCTCACTGCACGTCCTTCACTGGACAGGTCTGGCCAAGATGCACTTTTGACCCGAACGATGGCACACTCCCAGTTCTCCTGAAGGAACTAATGCTTTTTTATCAAGCATCCGGGTTTTCCTGGTTAGGTACACTTTAAATTACTGTATACTGTTGCTTGCTTTTCACATTGCTTGCTGCCCACTCCCGCCACTCCTGCAAAAACAGAGAATCTTTATATAGTTTTGTGAAAATGTATGGCTATCCTTCACGCGACGTCCAGCACAGCAGGGTTCAGCGTCCTCATCATCTGCATCATCCTCGTCATCCTCATCCTTCCAAATGCCAATTTTGCCAGATCAGTCATTTGCATCGAAGGCATTCCACGATATGCATGTCTCGTTCCCAGTGTTCTCTATCACATTTGGCATACAAATCTCGGCCCAACAATGGAAATGACACCGGCCTCATCGTCATCATCCATGTTGACTGGAGCGTAGGCAGACCTGTTAGTGCTTTTCCTAGACTCAGGTGCTCGATCTTCATAGGACCTCGAATGAAAAATCATTCCAAGGCCTTGTCAGAAATTATCAAATTGCAAGATATGATATGATGCAATTACAGTAAGTGAAATCAAGTGAATTGGCTCGATGAATCAAAAACAAGCAGAAAATGCACGACTTCAATTTGCAAATAGTGAAGGTGAATGAAGGTTACTCTGGTTCTAATGGTGGTTTCTCTTGCAGCACATGTTGTAGAAGGACTGCAGAACTTCCTTTCAGGCCAAGCATCTCCCCAAGCATCTCTCCAACCTCAGTTGGAGCATAAGAACAACAATCAACCGACCATCTGAATAGTGAGGGTCCCTGGCACAAACAATAAGATATAATACTCAAAACAACGCTTTATTTCAACTGTTTTGTCAGGCCCAGGCACGCGCACACACGCAGGGAAAAAAGTAACCGAGCTAGAAGCAGTAGAAACAAACACCTCATATGCCAATAAACCTATACAGCCCACACACGCACATCTATCTCTCTCTCTCTCTCTCGCTTATCTACCTGTCTTTCTATCTCTATATATCTATCTATCGATATCTGTATTGTAATTCAAAAGGCACATAACACACGCATACTACGTGTACTTCTGTTTGTGTAGGTGTGGAGGTGCAAGCTCATAAGATTGCAATACCTACAACATACACATCTGCGTATACCGACCGACCAGCGACACACGAACGCACTGATGGGAGGGGTGGCCGCGAATCATTCAAACGTCAATGGGGTGTTATACTTTTAGGATTATATAGTGCACAATGATGTATTTGTGTAAGAACTGTTCTCGCTGCTGTCGGTAGTTTTTCCTCGCATTTGTGTGCATCCCTTTGTACTAGTAGAATTGGTGCATTTATATGTATATATATACATATAGATATATGTACATGTAAATGTAAATATGAATGTAAATAAAAACGTGTATATGTATATATATATATATAGATATAAATTAAAAACCACTGAATATATATATATATATATGTGTGTGTGTGTGTGTTTTTTCAGTCAATTGCCGCGCAGAAAGTGCACATCTCTCCTTTGCATGGCACGCTTACTACGGAAAGTAACTCGCGACTGTGTCCCGAAGGTTGGACAAGATGCAAAGGATACACATGGGAAGTCACCAGGGCATATAGGGCACCAAAGAAGTCTCAACCCCCATGGCTGCCTATGGCTGCCTTCCAGATTTTGGTTGTTTGTGATAAATGCTACATGATGCCAACACGATCGGATATTGGGAGATCTCAGCAATTTATTAGAAGAATGCATTTGGACCAACCAGCACTGTGGGTTGAAAGATCTGAGGATGGAGAAATGGGTCGTGTTCTGCAGGCTGGGGTACGGGGTAGCGAAGCGTCGCTACTGAGGAAGGTTCGACAGAATAACATCTATGGCGTCTAGATCGTTCACCATCAATCCTCATACACCTACGGTCACCTACGTATAAAGTGGTAACTAGAACAGCAATGATAACCAACAAAGCCACGATCAAGGACCATTGAGCAACCATCGACCATCATATTTTTCGGCAGTGACATGACAGCCATGATGAACCGGCTCATCGACCACCATGAACAAGTAGTTTAACCAGCATAATCATCATATCAACCATCATAACAATCATATCCATCATCAATCAAACTCCCCCACCCAACCCCACCTTACTGTACACCCTAAAGGCCAGTGAGAAATGAGGAGTATTGACAAGTAGTGATCTCAGTACACTACAGCACTGTTTCTCTGGTTCCACTTGTCTCGCATTGGCTTCCCAGGTAGGTTGTCAATTTCCAGTCTCGAGGAGAGCGTCGGCGCATGTGATCCATTTCTTTGGGTGCAAGTGACCCCCGACCCATACATGACCGACACACAACTCAACCGCCCTCTTGCTGAAATTTGCATATTGCATCCGATGGCGTCATCCATGAACAGAAGTCCCCCCAAAGCAGATAATCTGAGATGGTTACAACCGGTCATGAAAACATGTGACATTTATTTTTCCAGGTTCCAAGCATGAAAATCCATATCTGGGGCACATTGCAATTTGTGATCAACACAGCAATCCCCATCCCCACGCTGCACCACTTCCAGAATGATAGAACCATGCTGATTTGGTCAGTTGCTGGTATTCTTTTTGCAAATCGCCACCACAACAACAACAACAACAACAACAACAACAACAACTTCTTGTGAAGTTAAGACATGTTAAAACCTTCTGACCCCTTGGCGAAAAGGTTCCGTAGAGATGACCCTGTGATAGCCTCTCTCCGCTCAAGTGACGCGTCGTCGCATGAAGACCTGCTCTTTCTCTTGGGAATCAGCGCAGTTCGCCAGGTAAGTCCTCACTTGAGCTGCTAACCTTGGCGCTGCCGTGAGAGAAAACCGAAATTCATGGATACCACTGCCACGTGAACATTTCAAACAATCTCCATGATCCGAGAATGATATATTTCATATAATCAATTATACTATATCTTGATATTTAAATCATAATCATTTGTATTAAAATTTGTCTCTTTCGATCAGGTCACCCTACCCTAGACTCAACTCAGAAGCAAAATATAGCTACATAACAAACTTCCACATTTCGGACATCACAAGTACATATGCGCACTTGGTCAAAAAACATCCTCTGAAACCTGGTATGTTCGCGTATGTACAGTATGTCTTATTTTCCTGTGGCATGTCCGGCATGTCCACGGTCTATTACTGTTGTCCTTTCGCGGCTGAGATCTGATGAGATCTGTATCATGTCTTCGGGATTGGCGTCGGGTCTTCGCTCAAGGCACTGCTTCTTGGCCAAGTAGTTTGCTTCATCTTGTGCCTCGAGTAGTGCTTCACACCTTTCCATCCAGGTTGAAAAATCATTGTTCCTCCTGAAAGCGCAGCAAAATCACTTCAGGATAACTGCTGCGGCTGTCATGCATTTGCCTCTCTATCTCATGGTCATCAATCCAGTCGAAATATGTAGCAACCACCCAAATATGTAAAAAAAATGGTCAAATACTCTCGGGGACAGTGCGCTTTAGATCGCTTTGCACTATTGACATTGCTGAGATCTGTTGCATGTTGCACATGAACGCTATGAAATGCCTTTCATTCTGAACAAGGGCGCATCATGATCACATGGCATAAAAACAACCAGCACCCAAAAAAGTGTATGCACTTCGTTTGATGAAATCAAATGTGGCGGCGATATAAGATTTCATATCCTATATCATCCTATATCTATATATATCTACGTTCAAGGGTAGCTTCGAAGAACTACAACACACATGTGCGATAACGTTGGTTTAGTTTATATGCCAAATCATTCAAGCATGGCAAACGCGCCGCATTCTCATTGTGGGGTCCTGCTTTGCGCTGCTGGCAGGGTAATTTTTGGCAAAGCTCCGGCTTGCTCCTCAGAAGCGAACACTTTTGATGGAGCGTACGTATAGATTGCATTTTGGTCAGATCAGATGGTGTCTAGCTTCCAAATGTTTCCATGTTGCGCAAGAATATCTGAGTTACTCTGAGGCAACAAATGGCGGTTTCATGTGGTTTCTTATAATGGGGAACCCCTCCAAAAATGGTTGGCTTATTGATAACTATCAAAAACAAGATGATAACTGGGGGGTATCCCTATAGCTTGAGAAACACCCCAGTGGCAACATGTAGCTACCACTCAAGTCGCCAACCCGCAGAATGGTTTCATGACTGCATCGGTCGCCTCGATGCAATGCAAAATCTCAGATGCGTTCATGAGCCCAATCTCCTGCGCCGAGTAGTTCAGCTTCAAACCGAGGGAATTAGCAATCAAATAGATATAATCAATAAATAAAGAATAAAAAAGTATATAAACAAGTAGCAAATCAATCAAAAAACAGACTAATAAGTAGATCAACAAGTCAATAAACAAACAAATCAATAAATACAAGTGAATATCAACAAACAAACGGAGCCGAAACTAAACAACAGCTGAATGGGAGATAGCCTGGAAGAGTCTGGAAACAGGCCAACCAAGCTGGCCATCTTGGCCAATGATCCATGGATGTCCATAGGTCACCTTGCCTGGCTTTGCTCGGAGGTACTGGCTCGTCGTAAGGCAGTGGCTGCCTGGGTGGGGCTCGCAACCGGCATATCTGTGCCGCTGCTATGTGGCCGTGCCCATTGCAGGGCCGTTGGATATCCCTTGGATGCCCATTGGATGCCCATTGGATGTCCTTTGGGTTCCTGCCTTTTGACTTTGCTGCGATTGGGTTTCTGTGAAAATGTTGCCCACAAGATTGGTGATGGGCCGAACTGCAGCAACTTGAGTGATCCTCCTAACATTGCGTCCAGGCTATTGATATTACCGTCTTTTGTGGGATTCTGCTGGTGGTTTGGTCTACATCTCAATCTGTACACTCTTCATTTCAATATCTGCTATTAATAGGGTTGTTTACTGGCTACTGTAGCTGTTTCAAGTACATTGCTGGTCGCAACATACTGCAACCTGTACTTGCAACACATAGTCCCAACATGTTCCAACATGTTGTAACATGGATATGGCTGGTTCGACTATACAACGTATCGCAACTGATTCCTGGGGTTGCGAGCTTCGGCAGCGCCCGCATCCTGAGGACCAGCAAGGCTAACCAAAGACCATGGAACCGTGGTGATGATCCATTTTTGGTGAAGAATTGGCAACTCAACTCCCCCCGAAAAAACGTGAAACATGGTGAAACCCCAGTCTTCAATTCCCTTGTGATGCCTGTAAAAGACTTGAACAGCATCGGATTTTGGATAGGGGAAGCGATGCATGCAGCATGCAGCAGTCTTCGGGAAGTGATGCCACAGCCCTGTGTTGACAAGCCAGCCCTTGCTTTTCTACCAAAGCGATGCTATGCCCGCTCGTGAAACGCCACCCCTATCGCATGAATGGAGGTGACCCTGATGGGTACTGATGGGTACAGTGTTGATGACCTCCAACAATGCCTGCCGGTTCGACAGCCTCAAAACAGCAAATTCAGCAAAGAGAAATAGAATTAACGTGTGAGTCCAATGCACTTGGCCACGATATATATATATATATACACTACATATACATTGCTCGTTGGGTCATCAACCGTCCCTTCTTCCTGTTCTCGGCGTAGTTTGCCTGAAAGATTTCCCCCTTTGAGTTCTGGGGGACTCGATTCGTCCTTGACCAGTGCCATGGGGCGCGTCCAGCAAAAAACTCTCCAATGCCCGAGTGGACCCAGCACATTCGATCAGCTTGTGCGATGAAAATGAAAAGTCTTTGAATCCCTTCAGGACCTGAGCGACCCACACAGCTACAAGCGAACAAAAACACAACCGGGAACACCATCCCCTGGGGGTTAACCAAAAGCGACAAAGAGTCAGCACTAACTCCGCATTCCAGGTGGCCTCGACAAAGGTCGCACTGCAACAAATCCGGCCAGGCTCGCCGTTAGATTCCATTTGATTTCCCATCAACACATCCTCGCCCCAAATGTCGAAGCGAAGCTGGTCGCTTCCAATCACTCCGGCCACAAACTCACCATGGTGGAGACCAATGCGCATGTTGAGTCCTTTCGTCGAAACATTCAAAACCTTGTGCCCCATCCTGTGTCCAATGAACCCATTGAGATGTAGCACATAGTGGCTTGACCTTTGCAATGCAAAATAAATATCTAAAATTTGCCTACAGCATCCTGCAGCCCTACAATGCCCACAACTCAACTCTTGATGTACAGTCTGCAGGGTGGTATGGTGATGTATAGTGTGTATGGGGCTGGAGTCTCTTTTTGACTTCCCCCCAACGGAGATGTGTTACCTGAAGCCATGCGACCATGCCTATACCTACCACGGCTATCCACGGTTTACATGTTGTTGCATGTGGGAGCACGTGGTAGCTGCCATGATCCGCCTTTGCGGTCCCCGGACTCGGATGCTGTGATAGTCATGGTGAGATGGCACCTGTATCATCTAGAGTTCGCGGCAAATCGTTGGTTAGTTCATGTTACTCTAGGTGAGAACTACTCATGTTAGTTCTAGAGTTCTTATTGAAAACATTTGACAACCATTTTGCCATTGCTTCCGTCCTTCATGTTTAACCTCATCTCGCACCTGCACTATGATGCGAAGCATTGCCATCGCCAAGTGAAGCAACACCAAAGCACCCAGAATGCTGTCATCGTGCTGCGTCTTGGGTTCGTTCACCGCAAGATAGGCATCACCAATAGTGCAAACCTTGTAGGCGCCCAACAGTTTACAACAGTCGTCAAAGCTGGCAAAGAGATGGGTCACCAATCTCACAGCATCACTGGGGTTGTCCTTGTGCTTGTTGCAATAGCCTGTGAAACCTACAATGTCAGCAAAAAGCATACTCATGTCCCTGTAGGTGTAAGCCAACTGCAAGGTGTTTGATTGCATGTTCAATAGCACTTCTTTTGGCAATAAACTATTCAACAATGACTCGCATTCAGCGTGTTCCTTCTCCACCATCTTGAGATCTTCCAAGCCTTGCAGCTGGTAACGCTTCAGGTCCTGTATGACCTTCAAGTGCAAGGTCAGGCACAGCATGGGATAAATCGCTCCCCCGGGCCAATCAGACCGTATCCCATGAAAGGTGGCAGGCCCGAGCAAAATTACACTGCAAATGATGGCTGGAAGAGAGACGCGGAAAACATTCAGATACATCAGTGCACTGAGGTAGAAAATCGACTCATAGTAAAGCCAGTATGAGATCTGAACCTCATCAATATCCCACCTGCCACCGATGCCCCAAGCATTGGACGCCAACGCAGATCCGAAGCCACTCAACACCAACGAAACAGGAAAGCCAATGTACAGAAAGTGAGGGAGCCAGCGGCTCGATCCATCGTCGGTCCTCCCACTGTCCTCCATCTCGGAGACCTCCGTGATTCCCGTGGGAGCTTCAGGTAGCTCGTCCTCCGAAGCCGAAGCCATGGATGCCGCACCGGTCAACTCCGCAGACAATCGGCTGTGGCGATTCTGGTGCTGTGTGCTGTACAAGTCGCCCCGCGAGTCGCGCGCGGCCGCAACTCGTGGAGTGGAAAGATGGTGACGAAAGATAAAGACACCACCAAGGAGCAGGATAGCTGCACTGGCCAATGCATAGCCGCCCCGGAGCTTGAAAACAAGATCCAAATCGTATGCTGCCTTACCCGTAGCTCCAGTGACTATGAAACATGACTCCAGGCAAAAGCACACCCAAAACAGCAAAAGTGAAGCCAACATCGACTTCTTGTGAGATGTCTTTTTGGAATCACGTGCATAAACTTTCGTGCAAAAAGTCCACGTAGTCCGGATGGTTTCCCGAATCGAGCTTCTCGTTGGGGATGGACAACCCAAGATCGAGAAACATGAAAATCCACCAGGCTTCGTTTGCACAGCATCACCTTGCAAGGATCCTGCGGCATCCACCTGTCTAGTTCTCGTCTCGGCCATTGCAGGTGACCCTTTTTGAAGTAAATAGGTTGTCATCTTGCCCTTACCTTTTGCAAAAATCTCCTGCTGATGCCACACATAGGTGCCATGGTGGCGAACTAGCTCGTAGGTGTCGGCCGAGACATGAATCCGGTCTACCTCTCCAGTGCTCATCATTCGGGAAGCAGTGTTGATGGTATCACCAAAAAGGGCAAACTGTGGCTTCTGAGAGCCTACGACTCCACTGATGACATTCCCCGTGTTGATGCCAATCTTCAAAGATAGCTTTTCAATTTGAAAGCGACCACCCAAACCCAGAGATGACTTCGTGAACTGCTGCAAAATGGCGAATGCAGTCTCCAAGCATTTAAGGGCCTGGATTTCTTGGGTAGCTTCTTTGTTGTTGCTGTCGGAGCCCCCCAGGCCTGCAAACATGAAGGTTTTGCCAACAGTCTCGATCTTCACCACTCCATTCTCCTGTCGGCAAGTCACATCACCAACAGCAGAACACGATAGAATATGATAAAACTATGTCAATGCAAAACAATCAAACAAACGTGAGACATGCAGCACGCATCAGCACGCGTCACACTGCAATGTGTAAGACGAAAAAGGAATTAACTGCTGACTGCTGACCACACAGTTGTCCGAAAGCTGTCTGATGTCACACTTTCCTGAACATACAGTGCAGCGCGGGCACAACGCTATCACAACAATCAGGGAAA
>VSDK01012021.1:44036-56608 GCA_009767595.1 Symbiodinium kawagutii
TACATACATACATACATACATACATACATACATACATACATACATACATACATACATACATACATACATACATACATACATACGTGTTTTTTTAATATACATAAAAATATTGAGGAAAATACATGCATGCATACATACATACATACGTACATACGTACATACAAACATACTTACATACATAGTTCCTAAATTTAAATCTATTTGTATACACATACACCCACATACCAACGCACACATGCACATGCACACGCACGTACCCATACACATACACATACACATACACATAGACCGCATAGACATACACATACACGTGAACATACACATACACATACAAATTGGATTGCATAGACATACACACGTTCATACACATACACATTACATGTACATATACATACACATACACATACTCATACGCACGCGCATGCAAATACACAAATACATACTTAATTACAAAGACCACGCACATCTACGCACGTTCATACACATACACATTACATATACATACACATACGCAGACACAATCACGTGCCCATACACATTCACATGCGCATACCTAGAAGTGCGATTACGGCACTTTATGCCTAAAATTGCCTCTTGTGAATCGACGTCAATTTTGTTGGTTTGACGTCAATTTTTCATCTGATTATAGTTGGCCCACATTTGGGCTCAAGCTTGCTCATATACTTCTATAACTTTGGAGTTTTCGGAGGTGCGCCACCCTGTGCACACTGGATGGGTAGTTGGGACAAAAACCCAGGCCAGAGCGCTGTTCACTCTGCACATAGGATATTTGTGGTTCATACTTACTTTTTTTCGAAACAAACCTTGGAAATCACAGGTCGTATCTACGGCGAAAATTCCCAACATTACGGCGTAAATTCCCAACATTACGGCAAAAATACCCGTAATGGTTTTCCAACCATTTCCATCATCAGTTTCTTCGCTTGATTCGCAAATGCAAATGAAATGATGGAATGCAGAGATTTAATAACGTGGTTCAATGATGTTCAATGTTGTGTTGTTTGCAAGCCATTTTTCATGTTGGTTTGACAGCCCGGCACAAGTGCAACACCGACAACTGAAAATCACCATTGGTGTCCAACAAATTCTTCACCATGTCTTACCAGATCTTGCAAACGTCAATTTTACAAATGCTACGTCAAAAAATCATAGCTACGTCAAAAAAAACTGACGCAATTGATTACGGCACTTTTTTTGTACACAATTCGTTTCTAGGTATACATACGCACATAAATTCACATACACATATACATACACAGATGAATTTACAATCACATACACATACGCATACAAGTGCCCATACAGATTCAGTCACAAACACATACGCAAATACATGCACATACCCATGCGCATACACATAAACATGCACATACATATGTAAATATAAACATGCACAAACGCAAACATATACGCATACACATACGCATGTGCATACACATACGCGCACACATTCACATACAAACAGCTTATCTGACAGATATTCTGGCAGATTTTTTGCCATTCTATCTGACATATATTTCTTGCAAATCTTCTGGCCCTCTACCTGCTATACACTTCTGAAATTATTTCTCCCCAATTCTTGTAGAATTCTATGTCGCATAGCTTCTGCCAGAGCACTGGCCGTTGAGGTCCAGCGGTGCTCACTGCGCTCGGACATTGGCGGTTGAGGCCCAGCGGTGCTCACTGACATCAGAAATGAGGTCCAGCGGTGCTCAGTGAGATCGGACATTCGCGGTTGAGGTCCAGCGGGGCCCAATGATAGGGGACATTTCGGACATTTGCGGTTGCGGTCCAGCGTTGCTCAGTGAGATCGGACATTTGCGGTTGAGGCCCAGCGGTGCTCACTGCGCTCAGACGTTGGCGGTTGAGATCCAGCGGTGCTTACTGCGCTCGGACTTTGGCGGTTGAGATCCAGCGGTGCTTACTGCGCTCGGACTTTGGCGGTTGAGATCCAGCGGTGCTTACTGCGCTCGGACTTTGGCGGTTGAGATCCAGCGGTGCTTACTGCGCTCGGACATTGGCGGTTGAGGCCCAGCGGTGCTCACTGCGCTCAGACTTTGGCGGTTGAGATCCAACGGTGCTTACTGCGCTCGGACATTGGTGGTTGACGTCCAGCGGTGCTTACTGCGCTCGGACTTTGGCGGTTGAGGTCCAGCGGTGCTTACTGCGCTCGGACTTTGGCGGTTGAGATCCAGCGGTGCCTACTGCGCTCGGACATTGGCGGTTGAGGTCCAGCAGTGCTCACTGCGCTCAGACTTTGGCGGTTGACGTCCAGCGGGGCTTACTGCGCTCGGACGTTGGCGGTTGAGATCCAGCGGTGCCTACTGCGCTCGGACATTGGCGGGTGAGGTCCAGCGGTGCTCACTGCGCTCAGACTTTGGCGGTTGACGTCCAGCGGGGCTTACTGCGCTCGGACGTTGGCGGTTGAGATCCAGCGGTGCCTACTGCGCTCGGACATTGGCGGGTGAGGTCCAGCGGTGCTCACTGCGCTCAGACTTTGGCGGTTGACGTCCAGCGGGGCTTACTGCGCTCGGACGTTGGCGGTTGAGATCCAGCGGTGCCTACTGCGCTCGGACATTGGCGGGTGAGGTCCAGCGGTGCTCACTGCGCTCAGACTTTGGCGGTTGAGGTCCAGCGGTGCTCACTGAGCTCGCACATTTGCGGTTGAGGTCCAGCGGTGCCCACTGAGATCGAACATTGGCGGTTGAGGTCCAGCGGTGCCCACTGAGATCGGACATTGGCAGAGGAGGAGTAGAGCTCTGAGAAAATCTAACACCCCTGACCTGACAGGTGGGGAATTACTTTACTTCGAGACATCCCCACCATCAGGTACAAGTCTGACACAATTTCAGGCATGTATCTGATAGCTTTGGCACACTGGCATTCTGCTGACATATCTTCTGACATTCTTACTGGCATTCTATCTTCTGGCGTTCTATCTGACATATATTCCGACATTTTTACCGGCATACATACTGGCATCTGACATTCTTACTGGCAGCTTATCTGGCATACCTTATTGGCGTTCAAACTGGCATATCTTCTGACATTCTTTCTGGCATTCTATCTAGCATGCATGCCGGCAATCTATTTGGCATGTCTTTTGACATTCTTACTGGCATTCTCTCTGTGGCATATTCTCTGGCGTTCGATCTGGCATATCTTCTGGCGTTCATACTGGCAGTCTATCTGTGGCATGTCCTCCCGCCTTCTATCTGAGATATCTTCTGACCATACTGGCATTCTATTTGGCAAGCATGCCGGCACGCAATCTGACACATCTTAAAATCTTCGTACTGGAATTCTACCTGTGGATACCTGCGGCATATCCTCCGGCGTTCTACCTGGCATACCCCTACATATCTTCCTTCATTCTTACTGACAGTCTATCTGGCATATCTATCTGACATATCCTCTGACATTCTTACTGGCATTCTATCTGGCATATCTTCTGGCGTTCTATCTGACATATCCTCTGACATTCTTACTGACATTCTCTCTGCGGCATATCTTCTGGCGTTCTTACTGGCATTCTATGTGTGGCATGTCCTCCGGCGTTCTATCTGACATATCTTCCGACATTATTACTGGCATATCCTCTGGCGTTCTTACTGGCCTTTCTTCTGACATTCTTACTGGCAGTCTATCTGGTATATCTTCTTGCGTTCCACTTGGCATATCTGGGATCTGAGGCTCGCTGTTCGGGTTGGGCAAGGCCCACTGGCGTCTGAGGCTGGCAAAAGGTGAGGAGGACAAGGAGGACAAGGAGAAGGAGCAGAAGGCGGGAGACAAATCGAAAAAATCTAACAACCCTGGCAGGTGGTGAAAGATACAGAAATACATTCATGAAAAACACCGCGTGACATCGCACAACCAAAAGGTATGACGTGAACACACGTTGAACAATGGCAAAATGGACAATGCAAAAACACATTGCAAGGCCATATGTAACTTCTTTCAAAGAGGTCGATGCCGTCATTATATGGACCCAAGACATCAGTGCAACACTGTGGGGCACTGCATGGCTCGCATGTAGTTTACCCCTCGCCGTCATTTTAGGACGCCATTAGATGCCACATCAGAATATCTTAGACTAGAGAGCTGGCAGCGGCGGCAAAGAAACGAAGAATTTGCAAAATGTGACGTCTGACGCCCGTCCTGGCAGACCTTGCCCATAAGACTGAAAACACGGTCCAGCATCATGACCAAGTCGCATGGATTTAACCCAGCAACCACCCGTCCAAAATCATAGATGTCGATGAATACAACCGTCACGATACCACGATCTTGAAAAATGGTTTCAGTTGAAGAAACACTTCTGGGTTGATCTTCATGCTTCTCACCCTGATTCTGCAGAAAGCTGGTGCGAACTGCTTCCACAACATCTTCTGGGTACATCCCTTTGAGAATTTCGCGGTCCGAGCTGCGGGCTGTGCTGATCATGTCACCCCAAGCAAAATTGAAACGGGCAAAACGCTCAGATACGTAAGTGTAGGCAACCACGACGACTGCCACATTGAACTGAACCACCATGTACTCCCCGCGGAGGACATGATTGGTATCACAAAGTGAGAGCTTGAAATCTCCATTTCCCTTGCCGCAAGCTTCTGCATCCAAGAAGAAAGTGTTGTAGGCAAAAAGGACTAGCATGTGCAAAAAAAGCACCCAAAGCATCACTGGAAATCTCATTCGTACACCAGCAACTAAGAAAAGAGGCATCATGGCATCAGACACCCTACCGTACTCACCTGTGGTACTTTCGTAGACGCGTTTCCCCAGAATCAAGCAGCAAGCTGTAAGAGCCACGTATGGCTGCACTGCAGAGAAAGCTTTGAAACGTAATGGCAGTAGCACAAGATGGTAGCCAAGGATGGAGACGCAAATGGTCAAACAACCTCGAACTGATGCCTCCAATTTTTCCTGCCTTGCTTGTTCTTGTGTCCGTTCTCCGATTGGTGTCACGAGAGTGGCAGCCAGTTTTGCAAATTGGAAGCCGACAAAAACCACCCAAACCATCAAACGGACAGAAACAACGAAGTGCTTCCGACTGACTTCATCAAAGTATCTTTGAAAAGCCTGCTCATGGAACTTCGAGCGGAAGCGCAAGCTGAAGACATTGTACTCGAAATCTGTGGTGTAGTGTCGGGTGTTTGACTCATATGCTGGCGTGCCTGCTCCCTCCCTTCCATCAAGAACCTCTGGTGTCAGCAGCTTAAGATGCTGATCCAAGTGTTCAAGGTGAAGGAGCTCCTTCTGCATGCCAGTTTTTCTGGACAACTTCACGGCTACATCATCCGTGCCCTGAAGCTTTGACATCGCATGTGACTCCTTATCCAAATCATCTGACATCAGCACAATCCTGCACCACTGCAAGTGACTCAAGCGCGCATGCAACCTTGCTGCCAAGCTGAGGTGGCCGCCCAAACCCTTCAACTTTCCCAAGGCGTGAAGTGCCTGCCCCTGCCCCTGTCCTCCGTAGCCCTGCCACCAAACCTCCAAGAGCAGTCGCAAGCCCAGCTGTTTCGCCGGTGGATGCCATGCACCTCCGGCATGTTCTCTGAGTAAGGCCGCCTGCAATCTGTAATCTTCAACATCCATCGAGGTGTGCCGCCATGGCCACGGCAGTGCGCTGACCAAAGTGGCAGGGTACAACTGCTGCAAGCGTCTTGTCTTGGAAGAAATCTCTGCCGTTCTCGTGGTGAGCCCATTGGTGGTGCCCAAAGTTGGGAGCACTCCCATGGAAGGAGAATCAGGAGATTTGGAAAATAGACTGGGGCTTGTTACTGGGTTGCCAGCTTCGCCCAGATAATCCATTGCTCCAAATGTCCTGGAACCACTTGGTTGCTGTAGTCCCGGAGTCTCTTGCCGTGTCCTGCCACACGTCTTCCGCCCTTGCAGCTCTTGAACCCGTGTTATCATGTCTGGGTGTGAGACACGGCGCCAAGCATCGATGGCAAGCTCCACGAGCACAGAGAGTGCCAACACCAATGCCAAACAAAGCCATCCTGGAAGCGACTGGAAGAGATTGAGTGCAACATCATTGAAAGATGGATTGAACAAGTTCGATGCAGCAGGAGTAGAATAGACAAATAAGATCAGGGGGAACAGCATCACCGATGTGAAAGCGATGATGATCTGCCAGTCCATCCAAACACGCGAATGTAGCAGCAGCGTGAAGTTGGCAACCGCTACACAACTCCAGTAAGACCACGTGCCAAGTGTCAAATAGTCGGGTAAGTGGCCATGACCAGCTGGCAGCCCGCCCAAGAGGAACACAGCAGCAAAGAAATTGACCAAAGCATGCATAATTCCTCGGAAAAGCCAACCAACTAACATTCGATAGTTGAAGTAGACTTTGTTCACTCCAAACAAATACAGTTTGGGCAAAGCAAAGGCAGCCGGAGCATAGGTGTCCACATCCAAGCTCCCCACTATGAAGATTGGCAAGCTTGTGAAAACCATGTTGTACATCATGATCAGGTACGAGTCGTAGAAGGTGGTCCCACTCAAGCCGTTCCAAGGAGCATAGCATGCCATACAGAGCACAAGCAAAAAGTTCTTGTAGAAAGAGTAGCCAATCACAAGGCCTATGCGCCGAAGATTGCTCCGTCCATGAAGGAACAAAAGAGACCTGAGAAAGCGGAACTGTCCTATGGCAAAGTCCGACGCATTGACTGCTTCCCGGCCCTCTGCCCCGTAGATGCCAACACCAACATGCGCTTTCTGGATCATGCTGACGTCATTGCCACCATCACCCACCGCAAGAGTCAACGGATTGCCTGGGACGCCTTTCTGGAGAAGCTCCACCAAAGCCGCTTTCTGTGCTGGTGCCAGCCTGCAAGCAATCACCGAACAAGAATTGCATGCCACTGTTAGGAACAAGCGCTTCAAAGAAGCTGCTGCTTCATCCAAAATGTCATACAGAGCCCCACCATTTATCACCAAGCTAAAGGAGAATGCCTTTGAGGTGTTGGCCGTTTCTGACTCTGTGATGGTGTCCAGAATCTTCCTCAGCTTCTCCGCAAGAGCCTCTTTGGCGTCCACATCATTGTTCTTCTCCTTCTGCGTCAAGTAGAACAGCTTACAATGGTGCGGAACCAGCCTGCACACCCCTGCAATGTTCACCGCGGTTTCCACACTGTCACCAGTGAGCATCCAGACTCGGATACCTCCGTCCAACAGCATTTTAACAGTCTCCGGAACACCAACTTGAATCTTGTCCTCCACTGCAGTGATGCCCAGGAGACAGAAACCTCGTTCCATCTCATCAACCACCTGGGCCACCTTTTGGTCCCGATTGAATAAGGATGCTTTGGCCATCCCATGCTCCTGGACAAAGCGTCTTGCCTCTGCGTCTGACAACTCCCTATATGCGCAAACCAAGGTTCGCAAACCATGGCGGGAGAAATGACGCAAGTGGTCATTTGCAATTTTGAGCTTCTTCTGCACCTTCACCTCCGAAGATGACACCATCGAAACCATGCTGTCAGTCCTTGCTCCCGCCTTGCCTGTCCAGCCTCAGCTGCCATCATCAATCAACTTCAAATTTGGCAGCAGCCTTCCATCTAACATGTTGTTGATGACTGATGTTCTACCTGACATGCGCTTGTTTAGGATTACAACCCATCCCATCTCGTCGACAGGGTTCCTTGAGATGACTGCCAATCCATCGTTTGCTTACCCATTCTATCGTGCAAGGGGCACACAGCCCCCGTTCAACTCTGAACATAGCGATCCCCAATGTCCGCTGCATTTGTATCTTTTACCTGGCTATCAGAAAACTACAACACACACATGTGTGTATATATAAAAATATCTATATATATATATGTATTATATATATCTGTATATATATATATATATAATATACACATGTGTAAGAGTAAAAATATCGAAGAAACATCTTTCCAGCTGCAGATCTATCTAAGTACATCTAAATATATCTAAGTACTATTACACCACATCTGCATATTCTTCTACCTATGTCATCCCTGTGTCATCTCTGCTTACCAAACCATCCAGCTGTAAATCTTGTCTATCAAACCTAGAGCCTATATCTGTCTGTCCATGTAGCTATCTTTCCTATCTATCCATGTAGCTACGAGTAGCAGTGTCCTGCTTGCACAAAACCAGGTGTCTGCACAAGACCACCCTTTTATCTGTCCATCTCTCTGTCCCATTCTATCCATCCATCAATGCATCAACATAGATAACATCATTTGCCCTGACAGTATATATGTGGATCATTTTGCAACTTAAATTATTCATTCTCTTGACCAATACATCTCCCCATATCTCTCTCTCTCTCTCTCCTCATCAGTCCATCTAATTCATGATCTTCCCGGACGGCACAAGCGCAAGGGCCTCCCTTGCCACCCTCCCAAGACCTTCAAAGGCCTTTTCCCACCGAAAAGCAAACATTTAACTACCACAAATCAGATTCAAAAACGGCGCTGGACCAACAAATTCTGCAACTGCTTTTTGCCCAACGAAAGTGGCAAAAAACACCCTAAAACCATGCCTTGCCAATCCGCTTCCAACAACCGTGTACTGCGGCAATGCACCACAGGCCAAACACCTTGAACAAACGATCTCTACTCCTTACTGTTTCCGCTGGTTTTGCTTTTTCATTTTCATGTCAACAGGATTTGAAATCAGCCACCCCCAAAAAAATTGTCCGGTTTGGACTTTGAAGCAAGTTACTCAACACCGAAGAATGACCGCCTGCTGAATGGTCGCCCGAAAAATTGCTGAGACTTCTGCTCTTCACAGAGGCTGCATGGTGGTGATCACGAGCTGAGTCAGGCAGTTGCAGCAAGGGAGCTGGCTCTGTAGGTGCCGGCGGCTGCAGCCTCTCTCCTGGCGCCAGGCAAACACCAGTGATTCAGATTGATTCAGCCCTTCAACGTAGAGGCATAGGCCCTAAACATGGTCACGTGTTGTTATCTAACCTGCTGTTATTATGTTCTCGCCGTCCATAGGTGCTCTTATGTTATGTTGCTTTTCACACTGCATCCAGGCATGCCCTTCAAAGCAAATGTTGTCGCGAGTTTCCATTTTCATTGCAGCTTTCCAAATTCATACCGGACCCCATACCGTAAACCCCAACCTTATGTAAACCCTCAAGCCTAAACCCTGAAAACCCTTAACATCCCTCAACCATCCTCAACCCTAGCTCGTTAGCACAGGAACCAGAGTCCCACTTGTGCCCCCGCACTAGTACCCTAAAGGGATTCGAAAGGACCTGGAAAACTCACTCTTAGAAACTGAGCTTCACACAAACAAACACACACACACACACACACTGCACGGGTACATAAAGTTGAACTTTGATCACTCTCGCTGACTGGACTCATCTGGAATCATCATGCGGTTTCATAACAGGGAACTTCGGAATCGGCCGGCCTTGGGATCTGAAATTCGCCAGCCCACGAGACTGCTGGCCATCCACAACGCTTCGTTTGTCGATCATCTCCAGTTCAGACCGTAAGGCTGCACCTGGGGCTAAAGCCTTGTTGCCAACCATGCGCTCCATCATCGCACTGTCGGCACCCTTGGAAAAAAGCAGGAATTGACCAGCTGCCAATGGCAAATTCTCCATGGATGATGCAGGTGGCGCTCCTTTCTCTCCAGCAGTTTCTGCGTAAGCACGATGCACAAGGACAGACATGCGTTTCCTCTCTGAAGAGAACTCATTCACCAAAAGCACTGTAAAAGTAACCTCCTGGCCTCTGACATTGATTGTCATTTGATTTCCCTCTTTCTTCCTCAAGAAAAAGCCGAAGTCCCGGGCCATTGCCAGCAAAGCCTCCTCATCTGGAGATGGACTCCGAAAAACCGTATTCTGCGCTTCCTCCACCAGCTGAAATCGCTCCTGTATCTTGGCTTCTAGGTGCAAGTTAGCCATGCCTGGGTCGTTCTGCAATGCATACTCTAGATCCAGCGCAGGAGCAGCTGCAGATGTTGTTTTCAATGAGTTTCTTCCAGAGCTCACCTGGTTCCCCTTGCTTTCAGGCACACCTTCATGACACGTGGCCAAGCATAAAAAGAAATTTTGCAAAGTAGAACCGTCAGCTGGCATATTCTCTCCGTCGGCCAAGTCCACTGGATCTGGATCACAATCAACATGCCAAAGTGCAGAGCTAAGGGGCAAACAAATACTCCGAGGGGGTACCCTCTCGATCTCATGACTAGGATGCCCAAGGAGGTTCATGCTTGCATCATCATCACGGTCATCAGGATCATCGGAGTCACTTGGGAACTCTGCCCAATATCCGTAGACTTGTCCATCAACGTAGCAAGCTTTGAAGCACATTTGGTTTTGCGTCAGCGTACCCGTTTTGTCCGATAGAACAAAATCTACCTGGCCCAAATCCTCGCACAAACTTGAGCTGCGGACAGTGCATGCTACAGTGGTGTCATTCATGCTTTCGTCCCTTTCCATCAAGAAAGCTTGCATAGCACGTACCAGATCGATGGTCATGTACAGGCTGATGGGAATCAGATTGTTGTATCCAATCAGAAAGGTGAGGATTGCCATGTAGGGGTTGTCTTGCAAGTCGTCGCCACGAGCATGTGGCCAAACCCAAGATAGATTAGCGAAACCTTGCTCATCAGCAACGAGGTAGGCCCGCGCAACAGCAAAGCCAATTGCAATCAGGAACAGCAAAAGGAAAATGATTGCCTTGGTGGCTTCTAGATCCCTGGGTGGCTTACATATGCTTACATCATATCCCTTAAAAAGCTCAAAAACCGCTCAAAATCTTCCAAGTTCGTGGCACCCAGTTGCCAAGAGTTTGTTGGAAAGCACTTCTACTTGCGATCTCTTGGAGGTCAGCGACCTCGAGGAGTTTCGCACCATTTTGGTATCTGAACCCGTGTAGACGACCAAGCCGATCACACACGCCGTGTTCCTCACGGTCGAGCCACGCAACACCATATTCTTCAGATCAACAGGTGTTCCGCGCGGATAGCCCTTGAAGCAGGGTTGGCTGAAGTCTTGTCGGACCCTATAGCCGCTATAGACTCTAGAAACCGAAACATGTCGACCCTGCTTGGATGAGGATCCTATAGCAAAACCTGATAATTGCAAACATCGATCAACACTTTTGAAACTATGTCTAGCGCAAACTTACACCTCAGCATTTTATTTCCAGACCGCCTTCAGGTACAAACATCCGTCGAACTTCGTGACAAGCTCATTGGGTGGATCGGCTTCAAGGCGGCCTTCCACAGGCTGACTATGACCAATCATGTGTTGAGTTTCATCTATTGCCTGCTTCGGCTTCAACGCCGACTCCCCATCCAGTTGGGCAGTGTCCACAAATGCACCGCCACCACCACGGGAGTATAAAAGCCTTAGCTGGACTAAGACAAAAGAGCTTTCGACGGTCGTTCCTGAATGGTAGTGCGCATGCTGCGCATGTGAAACGTTGCTGAGTCTGTCAATCACTTCGATTATGTGTATTTGTCTGCCTAGCATGTGTTTTTCTGTCGGCATCTCTACCTATATTCGCCTACGTGGTTCATGTGGCCATGTATCAATCTGCCTACGCCACCTAGGTCCATCTCAGTCATCTGTCGGTCTACCTGCCCGTTGATTGATTTCTCGGTCTATTTATCTACCTATCGCGTCAATTATTTGCCATTATTTGCTTGTCAGATCCTGTCCGTACATCTGCCAGTATCCACCCGTCCATTTGCTCATCTACCTATGCATCTGCCAGTGTTCTCATCCTTGCTCATCTCTCCAAGTTGTTGATATATCAATCTATCCAATCAAATTACCTGGCTAGATGATCTGGATACCGGGCGACCTCTGTAACAGCCTGCATGCATTTGCTCGTCTCTATCTTGCTCCCACTCCCTTATTCATCCACCTCTCTATCTCTCTCTCCATCGCTATCCACCTCTCTATCTGTCCATACATTTTTGAATGCACTCAGATTTGATGCTTTTGCCTGCGTTTTGGAAGCAACAAACCTCTGACAGCAGCTGCCTCTTAGTAACAAATACCACCCAATACCGCGTAATAAAAAGGATTCACAGCATCTTGCTGGCTGTCTATGGTATTTGTTGCGATCGCGTGCCATTCATCGTTTGCTTGATGGTGCATTGCCGAGGCCAGGAAGTTTCTCTTATGATTTTCCGCTTGTCTTATTTGACAATGCGAGGCATAGCAAGCACACAGGCATATATAAGTATACATGATATATATATATATAAATAAAAATGAATATATATATATATATATAGTGTATATCTCTGCCTTTGGTGATGTATGACCTTCAAACTGTGGCTTTGGAAAGCTACAGAAACTACATGGTGCGCCGTTGGTAGGCGGCCGTGGGGTTTCGTAGCCATGGTCATCCTTTTTATGATGTTGTGTTAGGCACAAAAATGCTGGTATTTACAGCATATTCTTCACTTTGCATATGTTGGACACGCTTCCACACTGAAAAATCTGTCTTTTCCAAGCCCGGGAAAACTACTTTGTCAAAAGAGGATTGCCAGTGCTTCCAGCACTTGTCGTGGGGTTTTGCCACGTGTCA
>VSDK01012021.1:61734-76734 GCA_009767595.1 Symbiodinium kawagutii
AGCAGCACAAGCAGCAGCACAAGCAGCAGCACAAGCAGCAGCAGAAGCAGCAGCACAAGCAGCAGCACAATCAGCAGCACAAGCAGCAGCACAACCAGCAGCACAACCAGCAGCACAACCAGCAGCAGCAGCACAAGCAGAAGCAGCAGCACAACCAAAAGCAGAGCAAGCAGAAGTAGCACAAGCAGAAGCAGCACAAGCTGTTGCAGCGGCAAAAGAAGAAGGAGGAAGATACCATGTGCATTGACAGCATAGATTACACCATGTGTTCCCTATGAATAGCCTGAACGGTCACGGTTATACTCAAGAATCATCAGATTGATTGCATCAAAGAAGAAGCGCCAATACCGAGCATAGTTCGGCAGGGGGTTCTCTATGTGTCAAAATACAATATGGTCCACCGCCATCCTATCTTTGCGCTTCTGAGCCTAGTAACAAATGGTTGCAGGCAGCAGTCAATGAAGTTTGCACCTGTGTGTAAGTCGAATCCAAAATCATGTACTACTGAAAGTATCGGTTTTTGGAGGGGACCCTATCGCTTCACAGTGTTTTACCCACATATCCTTACAAAAGGGACCCCTCAATACTAAATTAAGCTTCGCTGGTTTTGACCGTAGCGTTTCGATGAGTTTTAAATGTATACACATAGAGAGATGTAACTAAACAAATATATCTATTTATCTATCTATCTATCTAATCTAATCTAATCCAATCCAATCCAATCCAATCGAATCCAATCTAATAGAATCGAATCAAATTTCATCTTATCTATCTATCTATCTATCTATCTATCTATCTATCTATCTATCTATCCACCAACCAGCCATACTCAGTCCACACAGTGCCCACCAAACCCAATGGGCTGAGGACTCCTCAACAACACCAAAACCCGTTCATGCTCCTGGACGGTGTGTCTCCGCTGGGTTTGCGGTGATACAGCCTCATCCTGGTGGCAGGAGGCACAACTCAGTCCCAGGGGCGGGGCAAGCGGCCCAAAGGAATCCAGCCCATGACACTCTGATCTCCCACTATCTCCACTGTCTCCCACTCCATGGACTCCATTCATTTCCATTCATCTCCCTTCATCTCTCTTCATCTCCCTTCATCTCCATTCATCTCCCTTTATCTCCATTCATCTCCATTCTCAAGCTTATTTTTGTATTAGATCCCGAGGTAAATGGACACCTCCCTGCACCCTGAAACGAGTTGAAACGTCTGTCCGTGGATCAATTTCGCCCGGCCTCGTCCGGGGGACCTGCACTGCCTACCGAGTTCGCAGATTGGGTGCCATCCCCCAGCGGGATCTCCAAGTTGTCCCGGAGCTTTCCTGTGAAACGACAGGAGCAACCCATTTCCTGTGCTTCAGAAACCTTTGACGTTAGAAATGTTGTGGGGATGCTGGGAAAAAAACTGTTGTTTCCAAAGATTTCCAGTCCTTATTGGAACCGTGCTTTCCAAGCTTTCCACAACATTTCCAGTTAGAACGAGTGAGCAGCCAGCTTCCATTTCCAGTTGTTTCCGTAAAACTTGGCATGCTCTTGGCATAGAATTCAGGATCTCATCTGACCCAGAAGCACATGCAATATTCATAGCTTGAAATCATTTGAAATCCATCTGCTTGCGTTCTTTCTTACTTTGACTTGACCCCTGCCGAGTTCATCAAATAAAACCCCACAAACCGCGCTTCTGTTATCTTTTTTCAAGATTGGTAAGTCTATGCAAGTCTCATGTTCTCAACAATGGACTGCACGAATCCTACAACGCCCATGTCTGTGGCAAAACTCTGAACAAACTGCGCACGGTCGTGGAGCTCCTTGGCAAAGTCTGTCTTCTTATGATGCCACGAGCCCCTATTACCTTGGTCCTATTTTCCGATGGCACCACTTGCCCCTGGTGTCCTTTTTTGTTCTTGTAGACCAATTTCTTTGGCACTCCGGCAGCGGAACCCATGGCCCAGGCCAATTGCCGAAGCTAGCACAATGAAAAGGCTTGTGTGCTTCGATAGGTTGGGCAGAGTAGCTTATAAGCTAGTTGCAAGATGTTGCAAGCCTCATTCCTTATATTTGGCAACAAGTGAGGCGTTTGACCCTACAGCAGGTGAACTCTTGCAAACATTTCATCATTTCATATCTATGTGTCCAATTGTGTCCATGTGTTGGCCTGGCGGCGCTAAAGCATCTGGAGCCTGCCTCCCACTGCCATTCCAGCAGCCATGCTATCTGGACATTGTCAGGGTTGAATTTTGCACTCCCTTGCTGTCCTCCTATGTCCTCCTGCTCACCCAGCTTCGAGCCAAAACAATCATACAGTTCCCTGCGCAACTGGATGCGCCTTCAACACAATGGCAAAGGCATGCTGCAAAAAAGCCATCTTGATGCCATCTTGATGCCTAAGGCTGTCCCGGTCCTGGAATACAATGCTCCAGTAACTAATTTCCATTCATTTCCCCCAACGCTTGCCGTGACCCTTCTGTTTTCCCATGCCCCAGGAAGCACCAAGGCACTTGCGCGACCACAAGTCACCCGCAGCTGGTCAGGATGCATTAGGTGACCTTCTTGGAAACCACATCCCCAATCCCCAAAAAAAGAAGCTACATACAGTTGCAGCGACCACAAGTCTAGCTGTCAAGCTTTAGACGTTAAAGACTTCCGGGGCCTTTTGCTTCCCCGGAACTTACCAGAACCTTCAGTAGGTGCAAAGCGACCTCAAAGGCAGTGTGAAAGCAAGAACTATAGAAGCATACCTCATGTGCCGCCATCAACCCCGATGACATCTAGTGAACTAGAGTGCAACCATGCTTCGCACTTAAATTGCGCTATATAAATCTTAGTATATATGGTCTGAATATGTCTTAATGAAGCATTTCCAGCGTCAACCCGCGGAGTTGTTGGCACAAATCACCAGCTACAGCACATAACTCCAACACGATCACATATCACATCCCATATTTACATAATAACCAAGTGGGGCCGTGTGGAAAATGCACTGCCCCCCTGAAGCTGCAGCTTCAGCCAAGTCGACATGCAGAATCTGTCATCCCCTTGCTGTTTTGCTCAGCCTCACTGGCATCTTTGCTTTCGCTCAGTCTTGACTTGAAACTGGGAACTGCAGTTGATGCTTGCACTGTAAAACTAAAACGTGCAGGTATAATACTAATTCCAATGATTGCAGCCTGTACTTGCACTAAATGTCTGCCATCACCCAAACAAAAAGATCCATCAAATCCATTGAAACCCGCACATTCTTCCAGGCCCCACTTGGTGTCAAGTGTATGGCTCCTCTCTTTCGCCAAGCAACCAACAAAGTGCCTTCAAGCGCAGTCTTGCATCTCAATCGGCGCCTGTCTGCCATGTGTACCAGGTGCACGGTCCAAGAAGATCCGATAAGCAGAATAATGCAGAATAGATAACAAATGATAAGAGGGAACAAATGGGCACCAACTGCAGCATGGCATGTTTGCACATGTTTGCACATGCCGTGCCTGAGAGATTCAACCAGAACATGCTCCAATTTTCATATTCAGGGACATGGGCATATGATCAAATCATCAGAATCATGATCATCTTCAACCTTGGACAAGGCGACTTGTCACTCAATGCCTTGGCACGCTGTCGGCATGGTTGGCATTGTGATAGCCAGCAAGATCTCGTAAAATCCTGAGAAGCCCATGTTTGGACGTACTGCATGGGTGCGGTGGACACCGGGGGTAGGATGGGCCCCTGTCCGAGGATAAGATTCGCCCAAAATCACCTTTTAAAAAATCACCTTTTAAGTATTGAGATTAAAGTCTGTTTTGGTCCTGGAGTGAGTCGTGCCAGAGAAGCTTTCAAATCCTATTCATCTAAAATACATTCGTGATCCTTGTCACTTACCAAAAAATGACTGACTGCCTAAGTTAGACTTGCATCTCCTTTCTGGCGAAAGCTTCTGATGCTTGGTGGACCATTCGTGCAGCAGCACAGTTGGATATGGTTGAGGCATATCCACGTCCGGTAGCAACGGCAGTGTTTTGAGGTAGTATCTGTTGGATATCGGTTGGGAGGCGGGCAATCAAAATATAATGTAAACTATGGTAAAACTGGTCACTTGCAACGATCTCTTCAACTGTTGGCCAATGTAGAATCACCTTTTGAACACCAGATCGGTCCACCAGATCAGTCACTGCATGGATTTCTTTGCCTGCCTTGATGTGACCAACTGAGAAAGTCTTCAGTTGGGGGATGCATATAATTTATATAATCATTATGTCGAGGGTATTGGTACAGGGTTCGGGCGGGGTCCTTGAATCGGCTTTGCAGGTTTCCAACACCCCAGATCTAGGAAAAACTGAACCATGCGTGAAGTACTGCAGTCTTGACATGCCCTGAATCCTCGACGTGCAAGATGATTGGTGGCAGTGAGACATGACAATGCCAAGTTCAGTTACTGTCATGATGAAAAATGGCATCTAAACATCACTTCACACGTACCCCCATATTGCCTCAGCTTTCTCATGCTTTCTCATGCTTTCTCCCGGTTGTGTCCAATTTTCCATATGAACATCGGTGAACATCTGCGAGCCATGTGATCAAGTCACATTTCCATACTCCCAACAGCTGGCGGATGCTCAAGTCATGACAGAGTCGCTGCGCATCCACAGCGATGCACCGCAACTCGACCAGTCCCATGCGCGAGCTTTCCGTCAACCGTCGCAAAGCCAGCTCGTCCCATGTCTCTACCTCCCAAAGGCGCCACGGCCATGAGTTTCAGCCCCAAAGGGCCCCAAAGGGCCCAAAAGTCTTTAAAAAAACGCACATTAGGATCATTCATCCCTACCCCTTTAGGGGGGGAGGTGGTCAAAATGAAAATTTCATTTTTTCAGGGGGAGGGGACCCAAAGAAGTTGAAAACCTGAGAAAATCATCTTATATCATCTTTTGACCAAATCGGCGCAAAAAAACCAAAGGATTTTGCTTTATCCTACTAGCAAGAACAAATAGATCATGGGCCTAGGGCTGGAAACCAACCCCATACAGCATCAAATTTGATAAAAAATATGAATAAAACAATCGAAACATCAGTAATAGAACACGGCAGGACTATAACATACTTTAATAACATACGGTGTCCTTAGCAAACAACTAACAACATAAGAAATTGGTCCGCCCTGTCCCCACCCCAAGAACAATAAAATGATATAACATATAAATCACAAATTAAAAATTACCACTTTGAAGTACCAACAAACAACGTAAATTATACATCATTAAAAATCATTGAAAAAAGCAGAAGAATCAACAAAAAATGAAAAAAACAAATGAAATTTCAGAGCATACCCCCCCCCCCTCATTTTTCATTTTTAAAAGGGTAGGGATGATCATTCCAAACCTGCGCATTTTCAGCTTTTGGATCCTTTTGGTGCCATCTATATTCGTCTCCCACTCCACCATGAGTTTCCAATCTTCCCTGTCCGAGTGGCCAGGAGTTTTGCTGAGACATTCGCAATGGCCCGTTGCATGGCCGTGGTCTGACACCGCTCCTGCTTCTCCTCAGGAGCTTGATGCAGCTTGCATATGTGTCATCATCTGTAAAACACGTCAAAGTGTTAGCGATCGACTGGCTAGGTCTCCATTGCCGAACTAATAACTATAATATTTCTTGATTATTTCATTTCGTGATTCTGAAAGTAAGCGTTAGCCTTGCTTCCAGTTCTGTGCTCTGCATCGTCTAAGGTGAATGATTTGGGTGAGTCTGGGAGTCCCGCCTGGAGGATGCACTTCACATCGCTGAGCTTGGCTTCTTCCAATTTCAATCCACCTCCGTCACATGATGCGCCCATGTTTCAACCACCCCACGAGCGACACAATCACAAAGCAAAATTATGCGTCCAAGAAACTCAGAATCAAAACGTTTCCCGATACATCATACAAACTTACATTTCAGTCATTCATAGCTTCAGGCAATGGAAGTGCATTGTCAATTCGACTTGAAAACGTGCTAGCAAGCGGCCGAAATGCATCTGAAGGTCCTGGCTCACAGTACTCTCAGGCACGTGTCACACAATCTGCTGACCAAAGCGCTTGACTTTTCGTGGAAGCAACCCCTGACAAAATGCTATACTGAGCTGCTCGTAAATTAAGGACATCACCCAGCATCACAAATTCCCTATTGTTAGGGATAAATTATGATAAATTGGTGCTGGGTGGAGTTTGTACAGGAACTATGGTCAGCCCTAAAAGTTGTTTAAACGATCTCTAATTTCTATTATCCTTTAAGATCCCTTATGATCATCCACAGTCATAAATAACCATATATAATTTATATAATCGTATGTGCATGGGTGATCATAGGTGCATGAAAAAGCCCATAGAAACACTTAAAAGACATGCATGTGCTATGGTCGGCACAAATCAATACAAAGCATACAAAATATCAACAAAGATGCTATCGAATCGATTTCAAGTGTGTCAGTGAATGGCTTTAGATCGCAACCCGAAGGACAATGTGTTGACCCACGAACTTCAGTCAAAACAATCAAGAAAACACATCAGTGGTGAGATGGGTCATCCAAACAAATGAGATACCATGCTACCACAAAATTATCCTTTGGATTCTGGGGTGTTTTGCCACGTGGGGGGAACTAGGGGACACATGCGGTCCGTCCTCCAGTGTAGAAATTCCTTCCCTCTCAATTCTTGCCAGCAACTCTTTTGCCTTCTGTTCTGGGACATGGCCAGACTTGTACCTTAGCTAGTAGGATCCAACAGCTTCTCAGTTTTGACATCTCCACCGTGTCGGTCATGTGGCAGTACCTGGTGCTCAACTCAGGTTGGTGCCGTCGCCGTGGTTGTGCTCGAAAAGCCCAAGCAGCCAAGGGTGATGACATCCATGACGGCAGTGTTGCAATGTACAAATGATAGGTCACCGTCTGCTGGTCCTTCGAAGCTCGACCCAGGCATCTGTTATATAGTTGAGATATGCTGAGGCGGCATGGGTAAATTAATGGTGCGGATGGTGGGCATCTAGATGCCTTGCATCTTGAAATCATTCTATAGTCATGTGTGTTCCTGAACCTTCTCCAGCCTCTTTTTTTTTTCAAAAGAGCTGTTGCCCAAAATGCTGCTGCACAAAGGACAGCCCGACTTCGGCAAAAGAATGAAGCACTTACTGAAGGAGATCAATTCAAATGAAATGACATATAGTGTTGGCATTGCAGTCTGCCGAAGAAAAGCCGAACCACTTTATTACTGCAAATATCTTTGCACATGACCATGCTCTTCCATTCAAATAAAATAATGCTCTCAGATCAGGTACGGTAATGCAACATCTTGGCCAAGGAATGCCACACCTCTGTACAACTATGTTTGCGTTGTACATGAGGAATATTGCACAAAGTGACGTGATGCTACACTTTCCGAACCGCCACCCTCGTTTGATGATACAACTGCAACAACTGGATAGTTGGTTACAAAACGCATGGAAGGGGCACATTTGAATCTGGTGTACCTGTTTGGGTCGCTTGAGTCAATGCATCAAAAAGGACCAAGCTGCATGTGCTTAAAGATTTGCACGACACCTTGACAAGGAAATACTACATACGTTGGTCATACCACGCTGCATCAAGCATACTTAAGAAACTTATGAAGTACTACATGTTGAATCTTTTGATGGTATTATTATCATTGTTTTCCATGGCCAAAAACGGGTGTTTGCCAAAAACGTCAGCGAAGTAGCTCTTGGCTTGCTGAAGCTACATCTATATCGCGTATACAAATAAATAAATACACACACACATATATATATAAATACAATGTATTCTTATTTCTATCTATATATATATAGGTACGCTGTTTTTGTCAGATTCTCAATATTCTGCATGGTTCATGCAAGTTTCCAAGGTCTAGGGCATGGGGTAAGATTTTCCCCATTGGTGGCAATGGGTTTTGCTTATCTTTTTTTGTGGGGGAGGGGGGGGGGGCAGATTAATGTCTCACAGCAGGAGGCAAGCAAAATAGTGAGGTGACACTTGCAAAAGTGAATGTGTGGGCGCTGAAATGTGCTTTTCATGTGGCTTCTGGAGCAGGGTTGTGTTGGCAAAAACCAATGCACGTGCACACCAGCAGCGGAATCAATCAGAAGAGGGAAACGCCAAACAAGGTGCATAGAGGTCTGTGGCATAGAAGTCCGGGGGCATTTGGATGATCTTTCTGCACATTGCCCAGGTTTTGCTGCAAAAGCAGCTCATGATGGCAAGTAAAATAATTAAGCATAAATATGGGACTTTAAAATTTAAAGAGATGCAAAAGCACATGCAGGAGCAAATCACAGTTTTGAAGTGCAAAATGACAAAATATGCACTCTATTCTGCTTGCCTTGCTTGTCATGTCCTAATATGGTGGTTTCTTAAAATAGGGGGACCCCCCAAAATGGTGGGTTTATTACTATAAGCGGTTAATATGGGATGATTTAGGGGGTCCCCTATTTTGGGAAACGCCCATATGTCCTATATGCATCTATATGCAGTATCATTTGCACCTTAAAAGAAAGATCAGCCGATGCTCTGCCTGCCACGAACTGTGCAACTTGAAACTCCAAGATTCGAGACAGCCACTTTGCACGTTTATGCCTTCCTTTCTGATCCAATCCCTCATCCAAATCCTGTGCCTGCCCTACCATGACCTTTGAAACACCGTTGTGGGTTTCATGAAGGCTAGACTGTTGGGCCTCGAATCCAAACCGTCTTTCAGGCTTTGAACACATGATGAATAATGGTCTTCTGGGATACTTCCAGCAGTTTTAACGAAACCATTCTCCACAGAAAAATGTGCCCCCTAAAGTTCTGACACTGTTTTTCAGAGACTCACTTTCACCTATTATCTTCCTGGCTGGTGAACGCCTTCCAGGTTTCTGTCTGGTTGGGGAACATTGTGCGGTTGCCAGGCCTGTGGCAGGCTCTCGTGTCCGAACATGCGCCATGCTCTTCCGCACATCTGAACGAAGCGCCCCTGTGACAGCGGCACTTCGGTCAGATGAACGTGTCGCACTGAGAGGAAACTGATGCCTTCAGCGCAGTCGCTTGCATTGGCCACCAAAACTCTGAAGACCTGAGAGGTGCAAGGACATAGCAAGGACACAGCAAGGCGGTAAATGATGCTCATGTAAATATCTATATATCTATATATATCTATCTATATATATATAAAAACCTATTAATATCTATCTCTCTCTCTATATATCTATATATATATATATATTAATATCTATATATATATAGAAACATGGATAAATAAGTTAAAAACATGAATATATAATAAATCAACAAATGCATGAATATATAAATAAATTATACACTAATAGACTCATGGATCTATATCCAGGTCAATATCTAAATACTACATTGGAAATCTAGAGATTCTGGATTCTTTGACAGTAGAGCAATGCAGCAACTTCGGTGCTCGCTCACTTTTTTAAGCAGACTGGGAGAAACCAGCTTATCGGCATGCCATCCCATGCCCCATACCCCCCTCCTTCTCCTTATCTTTTTTACATCTTTTTGCATCCCTTTTGTTTTGTCTGATTTGGGGATGATAGCTTGCCCCATCCAGTTGTACCGCCCCTAACTGTGATGCCTGCACCCAGTTGCACATTCTCATTGCTGCACACTGCAGAGGCTACATGACTACATCCCGAAGAAGTCAAGCAGGACAACTTGGGCAAAGTCTAAAGTAGACACAACACAGAACCGAACAATTCGCCTTCAAATGCTATACTGTAAGTCAAAAAGAAATACAAAGAGGCAACTAAGTTCCAGCAAGAAGCTTCTCCTGTGGTGTTCGTCACGTGGTTAAACTCCGAGAGCTCTTCCATTGTGGCAACTTGAAAGGGTGGTTCGGATTTGGCTGCAAGCTGCCGTAGGAGTTCTAGAATCACCAAGTATCCACATGGCCGCGATGTCATCACCAAAGCCTTCTGCTTTGACGTTGCGACTGCTTGGGCCACTGCCCACAATTTTGGACAGCAGTCCTCTGGACACGCCAGGATTCGAGCTTTGGAACTTCCCACTCCGTCATGAAAACCTGGGCGACACGCAACAGTTTTGCCAATTGAGGTGAGTGAAGACGTCTAAGCAACAAGCTACACTGACTGATTTACCAATATATCGTCCCCTTGCATTTTTGTTTGATCATCCGTGCTGGCCGCTGAGCGATAATCCGAGCAACTGGGCTTAGTTGGGGCTGCCAATAGCTGGCGCCAACCCGTCGTGCAACTACTACCCTGGCGATTGTTGCAATGACTAATTACAGTACTTCTACTACTACTGCGATTGGTGCTGATACTACTGGCATCTACTGGTGCTGCTACTGCTATTGGTATTGTTGTTAATAGTGCCGCCACTGCCATGTACTATTGCTACTGTTCCTGCTGCTGCTACTACTTTCTCTATGTTGCTACTGCTCTGCTACTGCTATTGCTATCACAAGCATTACCATTGCAGCACCCAACTACCACAACCACAACAACTGCAACCAGCGCATCGAACCCCTCACCACTACCACCAGCACCCCCAAGGCCACCACCACTGCCGCAAACAGCAGCAGCAACAACAACACCTCCACCAGAAACTTCAGGCTTCTGATGCATGCGTCAACGGCAACAACGGCAAAAACACTAACACCGCCACAAACAACAACAAAGGTGACAACCACCACAACAACTACCGCATCAACAAAGAAAACTGAGTCGGAAATTGAACCAACCTCTCAACCTGATTCCATGTGTCCGTGCAAATGCCTCCTAAACTCAAGCTCGGTAAGGAACAGCACAATATGCACATATGCGTTTCCTGTATACACGCATGGGAATGCAACATTCCGCCCATTTACGACGTAAGTCGCCTAAGCTTTCGCCCCTAACAAGCTCCAGTGTGAAACGTCCGTTCCTTTTTTTGACCCCAACAAAAAGGACAATCTAGGAACTAAAGAAGAAACTTCCATGGAACCCTTATCCCATGACGGCTGGAATGACTCCCTCTTCAGCAAACAGTATTGGCACACCAAGCCCAACCAACCAACCGGGAAGCATTTGGAAAGCACCCAATTTCTGGAATCAACACTTTCCACTGTTGCCAGCCGAGGCCCTGCGAAAAGCTTTTATATTATACTATCTTGACATCTTGATATCTATCTATTTATCTATCTGTCTGTCTATGTATTGATCTACCTATCTATGAAACAATTTTTGACAAAGAAATGTCACATTCCAAATTAAAATGATTTAAGGCCGCCAAAGACACTTGACACAAAAGAGCAAACATTGCAATATGCCGCCAACCGCTTCCCATCCATGCCCTTCTCAATCTTCAAGTCGTAGGAATTCAAACTTTCTCCCAACAACGGAATTCCTGGCGCTTCACTCGCAGGAACAACCATGCATCTCCAAATTAAAGAGCGCTTTGAATTTCTGCAAGTATCCTACTATTAGAACAAAACACGGATAGGCAATGAACCAGGTATTGCCATAGCTTTTAGTAATGGGACTATACAGGATACAGTATCCGAATAGAACTGTTTAAACAAATCAGATGCAGGCTATATACAGTAAACAAATGCAAACAACTTCCGAACCTTTTGACGCGCCTGGAGCCTTTAACAGCATGTTGCTGGCGAGGCGCGATGCACCAATCTTTCTTGGATTTGAGCAGTTATCTCAGCATCTGGAACTCCCTTGGGCAAAGCTTCCGCGAAGAACTGTCTTGGACGAATTGGAAAGGAAGACAGGAAACCTCAGGGATGAGAGGGTTCTATTGGATTTCTGCGATCGATGGCGTCAGGATTCAAAATAGATCCAAAAAACTGTTGCATCATACGACTTCCCTAAAAACTTAGCTGCAGTCAGCCGGACAGAACTGTATATAAACCAAGTTCGCATGATGAGCTGCATTAAACCTATGGTCTCTGGACACCGTGATTGACCCGCAATACTTCCGAGCTCAACGCCACGTATTTTTATGATTTTTGCGGGCGCATCCATTTTCAATATCTGGATTCATCGGCCTGGGCCTAAACCTACGAGCACTGAAGTGATCGAACCAGCAACATGTACCCTTTGAATGATGCGGAATGTAACTGTCACAAGGCACCTTGGGTTGAAGTTTGCATCAATGCAATAGAGGTAATAAAGCCGCTGAAAGACATGTTGTCACATAAAAGCAAAATAACACCAGCATGACCAGCATGAGCAAAAATTCTTTACTGAGCAAAGATTCTTCATAAATAAAACATATAGTAGCAAAACATTTTCACAAATAAACACTAGCATGAATGCACATGCGTAAATGAGTGTACTTATGAACCTGCACATGATATGATACCTTTTTGCCGTGTTGGCGCATGTGGGGAGATGCAGGACTTCAATTCAGCAGGGGCATCAGCAGCATCAGGAGCACTAGTATTCATAGTAGTATCATTGAATGTAACATTAAAATAAATCAAAATTAAAAAATAGCAGCAATAAAACCAAGGGAAATAATGATTGGAACAAATAAGAAAAAGTGTGCTAGTACTAATATTAATTAGTAATGGCAATAGCAATGGGAATTGTGAAAAAATGATAATGATGAAACCAACCGTAATACCAGCCAAAATATTAGTAAGAGCAATGGTAATAGTAGCAAAAACAAAAATAGCAATAGTAATAGTAGTGGTAGTAATAGCGGCAGTAGCAATAGCAATGAAATCAATTTGTTGAAAAAGGAGTACTAGCGGCCCTTGTGGTAATACTATAAACTATTAGCAATAATTTAAAAAAAACAAACCACACATTTCAAAAAAGTAGTAATAAAAATGATGTTAAACATAGTAATGATACGAGCATTAGTCCAAACAGTAGAAGTAACAGTAGCAGTAGTAGTAGTGGCAATAGTAGTAGTAGTAATAGTGCTAGTAGTAGCAATAATAGCAATAGTAGTAGGTAGTAGTAGTAGTAGTAGTAGTAGTAGTAGTAGTAGTAGTAGTAGTAGTAGTAGTAGTAGTAGTAGTAGTAGTAGTAGTAGTAGTAATAGTAGTAGTAGTAGTAGTAGTAGGAGTAGTAGTAGTAGTAGTAATAATAATAGTAATAGTAATAGTAATAGTAGTAGTAATAATAGTAGTAGTAGTAGTAGTAATAGTAGTATAATAATAATAGTAGTAGTAGTAGTAGAGAGTAGTAGTAATAATAATAATAGTAGTAGTAATAATAATAGTAATAGTAATAGTAATAATAATGATAATAATAATATTAATAAAAATAATAGTAATAGTAGCGGTAATAATAGAAACAATCAAAGAAGTATTAGAAGTGATACCAAAAAAAAACAGTAGTAAAAATAAATGTAATAATAAAAGAAAAGTACTAGTGGTGGCAAAAGCAATCGCAGGAGTAGGCGTAGGAGTAGTAATAGTAGTAGTAGTAATAATAGTAGTAGTAGTAGTAGTAGAAGTAGTAGTAATAGTAGTAGTAGTAGTAATAATAGTAGTAGTAGTAGTAATAGTGGTAGTAGTAGTGGTAGTAGTAGTAGCTTAAAAGAAATGCAATAGTAGGGGCAAAAGCAATAGCAGTAGCAATACATTAACAATGGTTATAGCAGAAGTGGTAATAGCAGTACCAGTAGCAGTGAGAATGGCAAAAAAAAACACTAGTGGTAGAAGTAGTAGTAATTAAAAAAGTTGTAATAGTAGGAATCATAGAAATGCTCGGAATATAAAGGACAATAACAGGAGTAGCAGGAATAATACTCATATAATCAAAAATAATAATAGCAACCATGCTAATTTTAGAAAAACATAGTAATGGTAGAAGCGACTGGAAAAGTTTTGAAATCAATCGTAACAAAGGAATCAAATATCAACAATAGGAATAAAAATAGTTATGCTCATAGAAATAAAAGTGAAGGCAATAGTAAAAAAATCGACATCATAAAAATGAAAGCAACAAGCATCAACATGGTGACAGCAGTGATGAAGATAACCAAAAAATAGCAATAACATTCATGGTAGTATAGTCATGGCAACAAGAATCGTTTTCATAACAAAAGAACTAAACGTTCCAAAATACAAAAATAGTAATAGTAGTGAAAACAAAAAACAAAAGTTTAAAAAATGTACATGAGCAATTGTAAAAACATTGGCAATTGCAAAAGAAAAAAAATTGTGGTGAAACCAATAGCAATTTTTGGCGGGGCGTCCAGGGGCTTGCCTTAAAAGTAATAGCAATGGTGCTACAATAAAAACATAATAATAGCCGTAGTCACTGTAGTAGTTAAACACAATGAAAAAAAGGACACAAATACAAATAACTAAAAATAAGTAGTAATAAAAATAATGACCAAAAAACAGAAGTAGTAGTAAGAATAAAATCAAAATGAGAAAAACCATCAGTAGCAATAATACTAATGACAAAAAAATTGCAGTAGTAGTGGCAATAATAGTAGTAGTAATAGTGGTAGTAGTACTAATCTAATAGTAATAATATTAGTGCCAATACTAGTAGTAGTAGTAGTAGTAGTAGTAGTAGTAGTAGTAGTAGTAGTAGTAGTAGTAGTAGTAGTACTAGTAGTAGTAGTAATAGTAGTAGTAGTAGTAGTAGTAGTTGTAGTAGTAGTAGTAGTAATATTAGTAGTAGTAGTTGTAGTAGTAGTAGTAGTAATATTAGTAGTAGTAGTTGTAGTAGTAGTAGTAGAAGTAGTAGTAATAGTACTAGTAATAGTAGTAGTAGTAATAGTATTAGTAGTAATAGTAGTAGTAGTAGTAGTAGTAGTACTAGTAGTAGTAGTAGTAGTAGTAGTAGTAGTAGTAGTAGTAGTACTAATAATAGTAGTAGTATTAGTAGTAGTAGTAGTAGTAGGAGTAATAATAATAGTAATAATAATAGTAATAGTAATAGTAGTAGTAGTAATAATAATAGTAATAGTAGTAGTAATAATAATAGTAGTAGTAGTAGAGAGTAGTAGTAATAATAATAATAGTAGTAGTAATAATAATAGTAA
>VSDK01012021.1:79234-81598 GCA_009767595.1 Symbiodinium kawagutii
AGGCGCCACGGCACGTTAACAGAACACGGGTCACAGGTGGAGTCTGGCCGGGCACCTGAGCGCAACTGAGTTGTGCTTGGCAAAAGCAACGTTGCGTTTACTCATTGGTGGATCGATTGCTGATGACATCTGATGACATCTGATGACTAATGAATAAATATGCTGAATGGTAAATAGTATGAATGGAATATGCTGATAAATATATCCTGACAAATATGCTCAAGGAAAGTTCTTTGTTTTTAAATGTAAATGTGTGTGGATATGCTCATGTAAGTAAAGGTCTGCATGGTATACAAACGTGCTAGGAGATATTGTCAAACCATGCGTTTATATCCAATCTATACGTCTGCCTGTGAAGACCAAGAGAAGAGCTTTATTGAGAGAAGAAAGGAAAGAAATAAAGCGGGAGAGACGCAGCCTGGCTACTGTCCAGGCACACTGTGCACCCTGAACTGCCCTGAAGCCTAGTTTCCACGTTTGTAATTCCCATGTCTGAACACCTTGCATTCCAAGCATGCAAAGCACTGACTAAGGCATACCAATTGCCACGATCTGAAGCCAAGCCATCCATTCAGGTGAAGCAGCGCTGTAGCTTACAACGATCAACTTGGAGCTGTCGAAAATAGGAGCGTAAAAGAAGTCTAACTCGGTGTAACTCAGTGCCCTTTGACTAACTGACTAACTCAAGTGTATTTCAAGGTCTGGTAACAACTACAAGTTGGTATAGAGATCCAACGTCCAAATAAGTCGTCCTCTGACTTCTTACAGTGTTTGCCAGCTACATCTGGGATTCTGTTTCAGCAATATCATGGAACTTACGGGGTGAACAACTTTAGGCTGCATATGCAGCTTCGGTCCCTCAATTCAACAATGCTTGAGCTTGCTGATCCTTGGTAGAACTTACTTTTGACGGTAGTAGTTCCATACGATGTCGTATGATAGCCATCATCATTCAAAAAATGCAAACAAACGCTTAGGGCAAATGTCAAAGCCAGTCAAAATAAGTGTAAGCAGGTCGTAACTAAATGAAACTATTCACCAAGGTTCCAGCGCTGAGACTAAACATGAATAACCACCTAACAGAACTCTCGCAAAAGGACTTGATTGCAAAGGGTGCAGGCCATCACAAGCCATCAACTAAACTCATGCCACGGTATCATCCCAAACCAAAAAGGACCATATAGCACCCAAACTTACAGCATGGGAAACGCGGTCCAAATCAGAACCTAGCAGCCGTGCCAAGCAATCTTCATCACCTTAGATTCTCAAACAGCACATTGTAAGCATCCAAAGTGTTACAGTTCTTCTGGCATGCTGAATGCGACCGGAAGGCAAAGTGAACTGTTCCACGCCCAAGTGTTTAGTCCCCCTGAGCAAAAGACCACTAAAGAAACATACAGGAGGCGACAAAGCACCCTTGGAGAATAAAAAATTGAGTGCCAGCCCAGGATAGTCCAGATATGTCCAATTCTGCTCACGTACTTGGAATGATTGTTGAAAGATTCAGCACCTTGCTATGACTACAATCTAGCGTCAACGAGCCAATGCCGAAATCGTTGCCGAAATCGTTGATTGCCTTAGAACCTTGGTTAGCCCTGGTTTACCCTGCTGTGGTCACACTGAACATCCAGGCCAGCGGTCTAAACTAACAAGATCACCGCCCCAACAATCAGCCGTGTCACAGCAGACACTGGCGGGCCACGAGTCATGGCTATGTAGGAACCACCCGCGGAGGCATAACCTACACCATGCAGCAAGCGAGTTCAAATCCCAAATGAATAAATAGATTCGTGGACATCCAGGCTTGAACGGCACCCATCAGCACCGGGTGACTTACAAACTTACATCACATGTTACATCAAACTTACATCTCTGACAATTTCTCTAAAAGCCCGGGATTCACATGGGTTCACCAGGATCACAGAGATGCACGGGAGCAACATGTAGCAACCGGCCATTTTGTTGAGGAACTGATGGCAATAAGAGGTGCCAAAGGTGCGGGCTCTCCAGGATGCTGCGCCTCGACTCAACCAGTGGCTGAGGCTGAGATACAACTGACGAGGGCATTATAGCCCCAACAATGGGATACGGTATAGCGCTTGATGACAATGAAAACACTTGAGCGGTATCCGCATGCCTTTCTGCACATGCATGTTCATGCACTTGTACCATGAGTTTGCACATGTATAGAAAAATAGTGCAGAAATGCGCCTGCGGGTATCTAGTCACTAGTCTAGTTTTCCTTCGTTTTCCCTAGCAGGATTGAGGGGCTGAAATCCAAGACTTCAGCATCCCCAGAGCCCCGCTGCCAAGCTCCTGAAACTGCAATCTGAAGGACTTCCTCATGAATCCTCGAAAGGACTG
>VSDK01012021.1:81618-98492 GCA_009767595.1 Symbiodinium kawagutii
GGGCGGTTCAGCTCTCGCACCGTCTTCTCGGGCAACCTGCAGCCATGCGCTCAAATGAATCAAGATGAAGCAGGAATAAGTGATCAAATGAATGATCGAATGATTTTGAATCACATGAATGATCAAAATCCTGGAATCATCCGGAATCACTCATAGCGGCCCGGGGCACAAGCACCTCCAGAGCGCAGACTACTCTCCAAACCACACACTGCACAGCATTGCACAGCCATGTCAGCAGCACTTGGCCAAGTAACTTTACTGGAACTAAGAACCCCATGGCTTCGCTAGAGAAAAAACATCCAATGGCCAAGCAGTTTCTGGCCGAATTCTGTGTGTGGCCAAGGTTGTGAATCGTCATGAGGTCAGAGTAGACTTTACCTAACTGCGTCTGCTTGCACATGCCCCATCCATCACCCAGCCTCAATGACGGCACACAAAAGAATACATCCATACTTACAACATTTTACATCATTTTACACGCATCAAGAATGACATAGGATGACAGCCCCCATGTTTCAAGGATCCAGGAGCTGCGCTTGTGAAAGCGCGTGAAACCCTCCATCCCGTCGCATTTAGATTCGCCAGGTGCCTTGTGAGGTCCCACATCTCTTGCCGCATTTCCTGCCATGGTTGGCCACCGGATGCCATGGAGGCTTCTTGCGGTCGAAGGCAACTGAAATAGTCGCGATAGCGATTGGGCCATCTCAAGAGTTCCTCAAGATGCCACAAAGAGAAACCGCGACGAGTGCACACTCCGGGAATGAAAAGTCAGGATTAAAATCGATTATAATCACAATACGCCTCCATTTCAAAAGCATGAGCTGGCCCCAAATGTTTCGGCCAATGCTAAAGTTCAAAAGGTGATTGTACTGCTTTGACAGTGATGTTGCAATCTTAATTTGTAATTACCATCAAATAAGTTAATTTTAGTTATCATATGTACCATACTTCAAAACATTGGGGAGTAGAACCTGATAGTGGGCCCTCATGCCGAGTAGAATCGGGATGCCAGTGACTCCAAACCATCAGGTGAAAAATTATGAGCCCCAGGGAAAGGAGGCCCCCGGAAGGCCCTGGTCAAAGGGAAGCACATCAGCCGCAGTGTTGCCAGGCCCAACTGCCATCTTCTCAGACGAGGTTCAGTGTAAAAGTTCCGACCTTTGAAAGCCGGAAGGCCACGGCATGTCATTCAGCACAAAGAAAGGGCAATTCCTCTAGACAAACCAAGGGGAGTCACCAAGGTGAGCTTGGCCAAAATCACCAAGGTGAGTTAGGCCAAGATCACCAAGGTCGCAGAACCACCAGCGATCGAGAGATGTCTAGGGTCTACTTTCATGATGGTCAAGGATGAATAATGTTAAATGTGGGGGGGGTACAGTAAGGTCAGATGATTTTGGGAGTCTTTGAGGGTCTGTGAGCACTGCTAAGGGCAGTGATGCACTTCAACTTGCCAAGGCCTGACGCTGAATGGATGGCTAGCAGCTAGTAGCTGTCCATTTGAAAATGACCGGCTGTTCTATGTCCTACTACGGCTCCCAAACTGCACTTTGCTGACAGGGTGCAAACAGCAGCCTTGGGAAAGATCGCAATCTTGGGACGCTGGTCATAGAAAAAGTTCTCCAAAACAGAAATCATTTCCCTCGTCTTTCCCGATCCAGTTGGATGATCCACCAGCAATCGCTGCACAGGACTCTTGGGATGCACCAAATGTCGCACAATCTCCTGGCAGCGCTTTGGACAGTGAACATTGGCCTTGCTTTACTTGATGGGAAACTCCTGGACTTCAACGTCTTACTTCAACTCCCGACTCTCTACAGTATCCCTTTGCGGGCTGGTGTTGAAATGTAACCGGCACGCTGCACTTGTACATCCATGTCCTGGTGTGGCTGTAAGGGCCGCGAGCTTTTCTGCGAAACTGGCAGTCGGCAAAGACCTGCCCGACGCAGGACCTGATTCATCCAATGGAATAGTCAGAATCACCAGCTGACCCCATAGGTCAGCAACAGCTGACCCCATAGGTCAGCAACAGCTGATCCCTTGGGTTAGTCTTCTTTGATGCTTTATGGTGATCCTGGACCTGGATACCACTGGAGACACCAAATCGAGCTGCCACGGCCCGTAAAGTTGCACATCGGGTCACGTTGCTGGGGAAACATCTTGTCATAAAGCGCAACAGATCAGATGGTCTTAGCATTGCATATCGAATAGCAAATGTGATTCGATCGCAATCGATATGGAACTGTAAGTAACATAGTGCCTCTCGACATATCACAATATATCATATCCCACTTTTCTTGTGCATACCGCCCTACATCACAACAGCACACGTCTGATCACAGAACTGATTTTCGTCAAACCACATTCTGTGACAACTGCACACAAGAATGCAGTCGAGCCCACACACGCACAAGATAATGCAAGACCAAAGAAGTGATATTGCATAGGATGATGCCATGGCACACTATAGAACATCATGCAAACAAAAACACAACACAAATCATATCATGCTGCCATCATACATTCCATCAATTTGCAACAGGTACTCGGCCGCAACGACAAATGCTAGAGAGTTGTCCAAGCGGCTTGAGTTGCTCGTTGATTGAAGCCATGATGGCCTTATATGACTTCTCGCACTTTGTCGTTGACGGTGACATTGATTCTAGCAGGACTCTTCACACAAGATGAAATTGCTGGCTGGGCACCTGGTAGAAGATGCGACGCTTCGTCCCAAAGATGCGATGGATACCACTGATCGGTTTCAAGCTCCTCCCTAGTGGGCTCCACTCCTCAGCCCCCCACTGAAAGAATGTGACAAGTTCGTCTCGCGCCAAGAATGCTAGAGCTATCAATTTCTAAAAGCTATCAGTAAATACAATCAGACAACATGCAAATGTAAATGTGCGTGCGCGTGCGCGTGCGCGTGCGTGTGGGTCTGTATGTGTGTGTGGTTTTTGCATGTGGCCATTTGCGCCAAGCACTATGTGCTTTGTTGTGCCGGCAAATGTCTAATGATATCTAATTAGCAAAAAATAATACACCCACAAAATATTTTTTCTCCATACCTACAACTATAAACTTCTAAATGGGTACATTGATGCGTGTTCTTTTGCAAAACAACCCTGGCAGCCAAAGACAAAAACTCTGATAGGTCAGATTACTATTGATTGGTGACACCTTGCTGTAGGCTCTTTACTCCGTTCACAGATAGCAAGATACCTTTTTCAAGAAAATAGTCAAAAACGTTCTTGGGTTACATCCAACATCCTTCCCTGAAAACACACCGTATTCTGCGAGAGAAGCGCTGCATTTCCAGCACAACGCCTGCAACTACAGAACACACCAGTACTTTTCATGAAAAATGAGTGCTATCTGAGTGTTCCTTTTTGAGGAGCGCGCCATTCAAACAAAGCCCTTTCTTTCAGAAAGTGCAGCATAGCAAAAGACGAGAGAGAGACAGAGAGAGAGTTGAAAAATAAAAGTGTTCCACCTCAAGACATGATAAGATCTGATAGTTCCATATACTTCCTTCAAAATTGTCTCCAAAGAGTGCACTCTGAATAAGCAGGAACGCCGGATCTCAAAAAGCGTATTACCTCATTGCTACTTCCGAAGCATTACTTCAACAGGTCAGCAGGCAGAGCGCAATGTTGTTTTGGTTCGAAAAAACCTGCACTGTTAGGAAGCTTGATGAAGCTTGATGAACGTTCAGAAAAGACATGAAGAAAGTTAGTTCTTCTAGATGTAGAAGTTACACTACCTTCTTAGAACTACATCACCAATACTCACAAGATTTCACAAGAATGTGTCCGAAAGAAATCGTGAAAGCCAAGCTGCAGAGTGCAAGAGCTGTTCAAGCAACAAGTGAGGCATTAAAAACTGCACTACAAAGGCAAAAGAGCACAGTATGCCCACTCAAAGATTGCAGGAAGTGTCAAGCCGAGGTATAGTGCAGCCGAAAACATCCATGTTGGCGAAGTGCGCGTTCCAAGGCACAAGGAGATATACAGTGTCTACTGTAGGTTTATGTGTGTCTGCGTGCACATGCGCCTGTACAGGCGGAGGTGAATGTCATCCCTCCGCGTCCCTTTCGTGCATTTCCCAATGGCAACGCTGTTTCCAAGAAGTCATCCCTAAGTCATCTCTTCTGAGCTTTTCTGCATGTGAACGCTGGTTTGAAGCATTCAATTTGTTGCTTTGATTTTGCAACCTGGTCCTCCAAATCATTGCTTTTGGTTGCGTGAAGCAAGCGGGAACTTATCAAAATAGACAGCTTTGACAGATCATTCCCGCATGTCAACGCCTGAAAAACTTGGATCTCACAATCCCTTTCTGCACTTCTTGACCGGTTGTCAACGCACCCCGGTCATCTGCGACCCTAGAGTTAGGTCATCTGCGACCCTAATACCCCTGTATGTGGCACACAGTGGTACCATGTATTTAAAATTATATCACCAATATATATAGATCCGCCCATCCATGAGCAAAAAAACAGGGCATGAAGTATGTGACTTCCTGCTAGCTTGCAGCTTGTTGCATCTTGTTGCCAAACTCGCAACTGCTCCTCTTCCCATTACCACTGGTTCCAGGTCGCTCCCTGCTAACCTAACCACCATCCATCATCATGCATCGTTGAGCATTGTGGTACCATTCTATCATCAATCATCAATCGGTCATGAACAATCATCAGCAATATTGATGTGGATGATTTCCTATGTCATGATGCTTGTTATGCATCATCAACTGCATTCAGAATTCAATTCAATATATCCATTTCAACGAATATCTCAACCATCAATTACCAACTCCCATGAACATTCATGAACCACGGATGAATCACAGCAGCCGAAGTGGCCCAAGTCTGCCAACAGCTCAGGGGTCACCTTCAGCGCTGGATCTTCAGATGGCGCCTCCTCTCCGGAAAGTTCTGAGTCTGAGAGCCAGCCGCCTGGACGAGGTAAGCACAGTGGTGGATGCCAAGATATGCTAAGCTCTGCCCTGCTTCATCTGTTGGAAGCTCATCAGGATGCACTCCAACATAGGCCACCGCTGGGTGACAAAATGGAAACGATTGCAGTGCTCAGCACTGATACCAAATGATCAGTAAGCAGGCTTGACAATGAGTTGATGACATACTCAGGTTTGCTCAGGGTCAGTTCCTGATTAACCGTTGGATGAATATGCTTGGGCGATGATTGCTTGGGAGTTGAGTGAAGCCCCAATTATCTACAATTGTGTTATTTCCATCTAATCAATCATCATAATTATCTCCTATGTATATATATATATAATAATTCCAGGCCTAAAGATTTACTAAAAATGGTGAGTTTATGCGTTGATGTTGGCCAATGAGTTAAAATGCTGGCATTTGGCGCCCAGCTCTTGGGAGCTGGGAATCCTGCGAATGTGGCAAATCGTAATCCCAAACGGCCCCAAACTGTGACTTTGAATGGTCTGGGGATGTTTTGGGATGTTTGGGGAGTTGGGAGTTGCTTTAGCTTGTCTCCAAAGAAGGAAGGAAGGAAGGAAGGAAGGAAGGAAGGAAGGAAGAAAGAAAGAAAGAAAGAAAGAAAGAAAGAAAGAAAGAAAGAAAGAAAGAAAGAAAGAAAGAAAGAAAGAAACAAACAAATCAATTTATAACCTGCGAGCCGCGTGATTTTTCATTTGTACCGCATGGGAATGAGTCATGAGTCATGGCTACAAAATGTAGTCATCCGAAGGATTCATCTTGTACTGCCCTGCCCTCAAACATTTCAACTGTCGGAGGAACCAGAAACGCCTGGATGCTGTGCATGCTCAAGAACAAGATGCGATATCCTGCAGTAGATCCTGCGGTAAAATCATGGATGATCATGTACGGCAGGCATGAATTGCACAGTTGCCGAAGCCAACTTGCCATGGCTGTCCAACAACTTTCCCAAGCCCTGCCTTCGTCGGAACTCTCATCTTTCAGCCGCTGCACTTGCGCACGTCGACGCTTTTCCAATGCTGCTAGGCAACATTCCTCACCTCGGTATGGTAAAAGCTCGTTGGTGCGCTGCCTCCATTCAGAAACACTACGGTATTCGCTTTGCTTGTCATGTTGCTGAGCATCTCCGAACGCATATGGGTGGCCATGTTTCGGCTGCCGAATACTCAAGTGATTCTCAGTATTCCCAATGCAAATTGATTAGGTTGGCCTTCTACTAGAAGCTTCATCAAGATCCATCCTTGTGCGAACAAACGGCATACCGTACCCAGATTTCACATCATCATGTATACATAGAATAAATCTAAAAAACAAAATGGAGATAGAAAGAAAGAAAGAAAAACAAAAAGAAAGATAAATGGAGAAAATCCACACTTCTGAATTTCCATCTTATAATTTCCTGGATATCTCTCTGATCTCTCTCCGTGTCGCCGAAGGGTGGAATCGGGAAAAACTTAGACCTAAATGGTGTGCCTTGCTATGCTTCCGTCATCTTCCTTCATTTCTTGTTGCTTTGCTTTTCTTTAATGATTGCGCTTCTTACGTTAATCTATATATTTCTGGCTCTCCCTGGTCTCAATTTATTTTTCCTCTTTGTCGCTCTTTCTCTGCCCATGCTGAGACATGTTCCGTGGAAACAGAATCACCGGAAGGCACATGTTGCAACTTGGGAGCTTGCACCGATGTCTTCTGGCGAATAGCGCTGGCCCCCTTGGCGCTCAGCTTCGCGGAGGATCTGAAAGAAAGTCCTGGAAATCTTCAGTGGCACGTGGATGCACATGGCACAAACGTGGCACTACACTAGCTATGTTTCGTAAAGAGGTCGACACTGCCGCCATCATATCTGCTTCACATGTCGAAGAGCAAACGACCAAACAACCAGTCTGCCAAAACTGCCAACCACAATTCAAATCTTTCTCCAATGCTGGAACTGCAAATGCTAAAAATACTGAGTTTGAAAAAGGGAACACCAAGACTTTACCAATCTCGCCAAGCATCAGTGCCGCACGTGAATCGGTGCATTTACTCAGGGCGAAGCGTGTCATGAAATCAGCTAAATCTCCTGCAGGTCTTCTGAGCAGGAAACTCTGAAGACTACAAATATATAATCCCTACGAACTGCTAGAGGATGGTACAGGTAATGATTGCATTACAGTTGTCTCATTATTCTCATTTTACAACTGCATTACATACATAGTTTGTCCAAGCTACACGATCAAAAAAATTCAGACAATACTCCCGCCAAGGGCAACAACATCATGACGGTAATTAATACTCTTCGACTCCAATCGGGGAGTTGTTGTTGGCATCAGCCAGTGGAACACCTTCCATCCTGAGGACCTGTAACTTAGACTTCCCATGGTGACGGCACACCACCAAACCACCCCAAGTTGTAACAATTGAATCTGACGAAAACAAAAGGCTTTTGAACCAACCTCTTGGATCCTCTTGGTATATCCATAGTCAACACACTCCAAAGGTCTGCAGATGATGTCTGCAATGTTCAAGTTTGTGACTCTGGGGCCTTTGCGGTCAGCCAAGCGCATGGAGAGCTCCAAGCTATGTCGTTTGGCCACGTTCACTTCAGATGTGCTCCGCTGGGCCCACAACGGGACATGCCTCGCACTGAGAAGGTGCTGCAAAACTGCACTTGACAATGATTAACTATATGCACATTTGGTTTTCCACTGAGCAACCGATGCTTTCGATATCTTTCGATCTTTTGACCGCTGAAAATTGCAAGGTTTGAGCGAAGGGCTTGTGCCATGACACGGGGATGAGACTCTACACAGCTGTGAGCACACAAACAATCTGCATTCCTCACTCACTGCGCACACGCCTCTTGCCCTTGAGGCTCCTGGCAGCCCGTCTCTGGGCACGATTCATCTCCGCCGGTGCATCTGGATCTTTGACAGCACCACGCTTTTCAAGGAAGTACTGCTTTTCAGCCTTCTTGTACTCCACCATCTGGTTATCGGTCAAGATCATCTCAGGCTTGAAGACTGTCACGAGGTAGACGATGAAAACACCAATGAAAAAGGGGATGATCAAAAGTTGCACAGCACCTCCGAACAAATCTCCTGGGGCAGCTGTAAATGGCACAGCCTTGATTGCCTCTGTTGCCATCTCTCGGCTAGCTTCTGCTGCAGGGCTCAGGTCGGAGAACCGTGCCACTGAAGGCTCCCTGGCTGTGGATCGTAGGGCTCGGCCTGTAAGGCCATGGCCATGATTCTTTGCAAAGGAGGAAAAGCCCAGGCCAATGGCCGAAGCCAAAAGCGAAGACGCAAAGAACACCAGGCCGCTCTTTAAAAGCACCCCGCATGATCGCCGTCCAAGCCGCATAGCCCTTGTCATGGCTCAAAATTGTCCTATTCACCCATCAACTTGAGCAAATTTTGGCAAAGCGTTGGAAGCTGCAGGTGTGATCATGGAGCGACTTCTGATGTGAAAACTGCACAGACTTGAAGCATTCTAAAACATTCTAAAGCAAAAACATGTTGGGGTGAATTAATTTGACTATCCATTCGATGGGAAAAAACGGTGGCGATCAAGACCTACGCAGTCGTACTTCACACAAATATACACGACAAGTACATGCAATCAAACGTGGTCTGAATTTTGCCGGGGTGCGCCAGCAAACGGTCAGCTGCCATGTTGGAACCAAACAAAGTTCGCCAGGAGCATCAACACAATCATCGAGCTTCCATGGTGCAGCGAAACTCGGACAGTAACGTTTTCTAGGCATAGCTAGGCCTTGTTCCTTGCTGGTGCATCCTACTGTGATGTTTCGGATTGAGCTGCGACACAAACTTGACAAAGCGTACCCAGTACGATCACTATGTGCAAAGCTTCCATTTCACCACCTCGCTGCTCCTACTCTTGACACTGCTGTTCGATCGGACTCTGACCACCGGTGACCGCTAAGTTTTGCTCAAAGACAATCACATGACCTCAAACTGGCATACACTAAATATCACTATGTCAATCTCTTTTCAGCATCGGCGAATCTGGAAGGAATCGCAAAGTTTGAGCATGAAACATTTTTCATATCTCTGGCAAGCAAATTGTATCAAACAAAGCCTCTTGCTATTCTCAATCTCACCAAATCGACCCGACCTCCAACTGCAAAACGGAGCCTGCTGGTGGTAGATTTGACTTATTAAGGATACCTCTATAAGGTCTCCTAACAGAACTTCACTTTTTGAAAGGTGGCTTGCAACAGTTCACGCTGCTAACTTGCCAACTGGATCTGAATGAAAGTAACTATCTCGACAAGCCATTCTTCATAGCTCAAGCTGACAAAAGCGACCTTCCGATCCAAGCTTAACCAAAGAAGATCAACGAAGCAGCTCCGCATAGCTCCGCACATGGCTTCTTCACAATTTCCCAGGAACAGCGCGGCAATACCTCTTTTGTAATCTTTTGTAAGCAAACAATCAAACAGCGCAACTCATCACTCGAGCTCTACAAACACTCCAGGCACCGAGGCAGCCTCACAGCGGCTGACAGAGCAATGTTGCCTGATGATGATGGTGTTGATCGGTGATGACATTGAGAAAAACATCAAGCATTTTGTTGCTAAGGCGTCCAGTGGGATTGCCCAAAATATTCACATTGTGAGCTGCGTTATGACACTTTCCACCACGGTTCACTTTTTCTCCTGGAGGGACCACGAATGGCATGGCATGCATTACGAGCTTTCACCCCTGCAGCGGGAGTGCGATTCTGATCGTTTCTGAACCTGTCCACCCTGGTGCAAGTGTGGCACGGAATATGAAACGGAGTTGGAGGCTTCTTCGAAGCAAGAAAAGTGAAACTTTGGACCCTCACAGGGACTTTTGTCCTCTTCATTCCCTTTCTAATTGCTGCAATTATACAACAGCTTGCAGCAAAATGAGAAACGCCCCCAGTGAAGCAGGAAGCAACAAGTGTCGTAGAACTTCCGTGTTCCTTCAGAAAGAAATATACTAAAAAAATGCTAACATTAGATATCAATAGATGGGATCCCTCAGGAAATCTCAAGAATCTATTTTGGCAATGTGCCAAGTATCATGCATTCTCTTGCACTGGGTGCTGCTTGTTCAAAGCCAAAGACACTATGCGGTTGCAAACCGTGGCATCTCCCAGAAGAGCATCGATCAAGAAAGATGGTGCTTGGAACTGGTGAGCAAGGTCCAAGGCAGTTTTGTTTCTGTAGTTCACCACATTTAACTTCGCTTTGGCCACTATCAATGTTGCAGCTACTCCGTGCTGCCCTGCCACAATCGCATACATCAATGGAGTGGCGCCAAAACTGTGATATCCTAGGTGCGCAGCACCTGTCCTTGCCCCACATCTGTACCGAAGATTTTGGAAATACCACAGCACCGAAGAGTATGATTGATTGTTGACATCAGCTCTCAGGGAGACCAGTTGATCAATCACCTCTACAGTACCTGCAAAGGTGGCTGCTGCAACCAAAGTTCCCGCTAGACCCAACGTGCTGCTTTGAAGGAGCAGTTCTCGAAGGGCATCCCTTGAGGATGTTGAAGCTGCCAGTTGTGCGGCGGTGAGGCCCAGCACCGATACACGGTCAGGGCGGTCACCTGCTGCACAAAGGAGCCGAATAGCTTCGACGTTGTTGACTTGTGCTGCCATCAGTAGTGGAGGGATGAGACCGCCCGAAAGACTGGCACGCGCTTCGATGAGGACTTGCACAGCTTGGTTGTGGCCGAAGAATGTTGCGATGCCAAGGACAGTGACACCAGCTTGGACTCCAAAGAGCGATTGGTTCTTCCGGGTTTTGTCGTTCGGATTGGCACGCAGCTCCAACAAGCTGCGAAGAATTGCCGCATCACCCCTCAAAGCTGCATAACAGAATGCAGACCAACCTGCTCTGTCAGTGTCCTTCACTGTCTTGAATCCATTCTGAAAGAGGAATTGTTTTCCGGCCAAATATGCAAGTGCTTGTGAGCTTTCCAAAACTTTTTCTGTGCCGGTTGCTGCGGGCACTGGATGAAAGAGATCAGGACTCAAATTGGGAAAGCCTCTCAAGTAGACGCTTTGCATATTCAGAAAGAAGCGGTAGGCTGAGAAATGTTCCTCCTCCAAATAGTGGAAGATGAGACCCTGCAGAAACTTGGTCAAGACTGAACCCAATTTCTCATAGTCTTCACGAAAACCAAAGGTTCCTTCCCCTGCAGGACCTCCAATCATGTGCGACATGATGGGGGCCTCAATGGTCCCGCAATGATTTTCACCACTGATGACAATGTAACCCGCATTTTTGGGCTGAAGCTCCTTGAGCACCTTCTCCATTCGGCACCAACCACGACTTGCCCAAGTAGATAGACCGAGAAGTTCTGTTCGACTCGGAGTCTCAACTGGCGGAACCAAAACAAAAAAGAAAGTGCAAGAGGCTATGTATGCAGGGATGCTCTGCAATGCCTGATCGATAGGCTTGGCAAGATCTGCAAAAGACCACTTCATGTCGTTGATTTGTGGGCAAGAAAAATAGTCGTACCAAACGAACAAAGGTTTGGATCTAAAATCTTCAATGGCAATGCCTTTGACGAATCCAACTGGACTGCCAATTTCAGTCATGATGTGAGGATGAACTCGATGAACGCTGGGAGATGTCAAAATCTTCTTCATCGCACCTTGCAAGTGCTTGAACTGACTGAATTCAGGATCAGGATGCCATGGAGACACCCATTGGTGGGAGACAAAAGCTGCCTTGCCCATACTGCTGTGAAATTCCACCAGGATGTCATCCTCCATCAGTGCTTCATGAGGCCTGACCTCCTCCATCTTCAGGACTTCCTTCACGGGCACAGTGTACATCGGGTATTGCATCAGTATCTCATTGACCCTCTCTGGCTGCTCTCGCAAGGATTTCGCATAGCGTTCCAGCGCCGTCAGGCTGTGTCGGCAGGCCATGGCAGCCACGCGAGGTCACTGTCTGGTGGAACGGTGAAACCTGAGTAACTTGAGTCAAATCTTCGAAGAAGTTCATCAAACATCGTAATATAAACCTCCTCTCCCTCCCCTCATCAACCCAAAGCAATGCACCACACCTCAGTTTGACTCAATCTGTGTGTGTGTGTGTGACACTTGAAGCGATTGATTGCACACTAGCGAGCAATTAGCTATCATCAAAATAGCCACAAAACTTCGAAGGTAAAAAGGATAAAGAACTACGTCCTCCCAAGCCTGAAAGGTTCCAAGGGTCGATGTCGTTTGCACCCCGGACAGGTTCCTCCTGGAAAGACTCAAGCGCAAGCAGCAGTATGCAGCAAGCACACTATGATCCATATGGATGCAATGATATTGAAGCAAATGATAGTGTTCTAGAATCCATAGTTATTGCAAATTCAGCATCTAGGCATTGCAATTCACGACAAGTTCAAGGCCGTTCAATCATGTCGCCCTTGACCGTTACTAAGAGATGGGTTGGCTGCTCCAGCTCTTTTTTTGATCGCCTCCTGGACTTGCATACCATTGGTAGCCAGTTCCAGTACAAATATGGTACATTGATGTGCATTGACATAGGTCGTGGATATTCATGGTCAAAGGTGTGCGAAGACTCCAAGCTTTGAAGAAGTGCATAAGAGTTCCTCAGAGCTCACTAGATCATTTGGGAGTTGGAAGGCCTAATCTGGCCTCCTCTTTGGCAACATAGTCACATAGAAATCGCACAGTATCCATGCTGTTTGGCACTGCCTGTGCTGGAAACGGTGCGGCTGTGCTACAAGGGCCCGGAGGAGAGGGTCTGCTGAACCTTCCTCCACTCATGTCACCTCGCGGTTCCTTCAAGGTAGGGTGCGGCGTGGCAGAGATGACAGGTGGGCTGGGTGGACTGTAGCTTGCAAACTCCAGCTTGCCAAGCCTCCCGCTCCGATCTCCACGAGGTTCCTGCAAAGCAGGAGATGGAGCTAGTGCTAATGGAGCCAAGGCTGGCGGGCTGCGCGGGCTGAAGTTCCTCGCCTCACATCGTTCCAGCCCTTGAAACCCTTTTGGAGAGGCGTAGTCTTCCAGCTTCCTTACCGAGTGCAGGAAAATATGGGAAAATACCATGTCAATGCCTCACTGCGGTCACCAAAGGGTGCTTTTGCCCGCAAACGCTCACAATGTGTGCGGATGTGTGCTGTGTGTTATCTTGAAGTGAGTGTTTTTTGAGACCAATTGAACCTTAGGACACTAGATCAATTGAATCTTATGACACTAGACGTGTACCAGGTACCATGGACAAGTGAATTGAAGAATTGAATGAGATCAGCACCCCACAGGTAAAAGTCATGCCAGGTCGACGCCGAGTGTGGTTAGGAGCCAGAATCCCTTGTCCTTTCTTATTGGCAACGATTTCAACAAGCAAACAAGTTCCCGAATCTTAGACAATGCTGCCAACAAGACCCAAGATTGAGTATCTGATGTCTGCATGATCTGTTCATAAGTACAATCATTGATGCATTTTCAAAATTGGACTGGGATTCAATACAATATCGCCAAGTAGTTGCCTTGACCGTTTTTTGTTAAGTGGAGTATTTTGAATCCTGACCAAACCGAAAGGAGAACTTAAGATATCTTAAACAAGTAAAACTTAAAAGATCTTTAAAAAGTATCTCAAGTAAGAAAAGCTTCCGCGAGCTCAGGTTGCTTGGGCCATCCATGGCAGCAAAGCGTGCCTTCGCCAGATCGGCTTCATGCTGCAGGCGCCGCACGCGCTCTGACTCGTCGCCAAGCTCGCGAACACGACACACCAAGCGCCCCTCCAGGTCCTTACAACGGCGACGAGCATCGTCTAAAGCAGGCTTTGCCACCTGCAGTTCGACTTCTAAACGGTTCCGTTTGTGCATAGTCAACTTGGCCTCCTGTTGTAATCTTTCTTGCTCGGCATGGAGCTGCTGAATCTCTTTTCTTAACCTCTCCGATGCAAACTCATTGGCCGTTTGTTTTTGCATCTCTTCGTCTCTCCATCGCCGTTGTGATGAGCAGTGTTCGGCCAAATCGGCTGCAAGTTTCCGCAAATCTCCCAGCTCTTTTTCGGCATCCACCTTGGCACCTGCCGTGCAAATTTGATCAAAAAGGGTCAAAGTGGGTGGATGCACAAATCAACTTTTTTTCTGTCAAAATTTTCACGTAAGCAGCATTAAGCAGCCATGAGCAAAAAACATGCCACATCCCAATGAACCATATTGATCCATATTGATCCATATTGATCCATACTGCAATTATGTGCAGCACTGGTTTGAGTCGACATTCTCCTCATGTCGTGCTTTTCGTTCGTTGGCATGTCGTGATATGTCGTGCCTTCGGCTCCTTTCAACTCGGCCTCGAGGCGTTCCTTCTGCGCCTTGGAGGCTTCGGCTGCTTCCAACTCGTTTCGGTGTCGCTGCTCTTCGTTGCGGAGCTTCTCTTGCAACAGCTTCGCCTCTCGACAGGTCTCGTCAAAGGAAGTCTGAAGATCACAGCCGTCCTGTAGGGCGGCACCGGGCAACTCCACCACACAGTAATCCATATGAATCCCATCTGATCCATAGATATCCCTTGCATCCTGTATAACCTTAGAGCCATCATCTGAGTTTTGGGATTTCAGTTCCATGTCACTCCAGTCCTTCCGACATTGCTCTAGCTGCGCATTGAGGGCACTCAACTCTTCTTCATATCTGGTTTTCTTTCCCACCGTCTCACGAACCCGTGATTCACTTTGCAAAGCTGCCTCCTTCGATGGTCCGAAGCGGCAATGGAGATATCCAACTTGATAAAGTGTTGAAAAATGTTAAAAGTGTTTATATACTTTTCCGTTGAAAGATGAAAGGAAATAGAAGGGTTCGATCTTCACAGGAAACGAGGAAACGCCCAGTGATAGTTACCTGGCCATTGTTTTAGCGCAAGAAATTCTCCACGGCAGCTTTCAAGTCAGCCGCTTTGAAAAAGCTGCAGTCTCTGAAGCCAAGCTTCTCTTTCCTCAGCCAACCATCGCTTGGACTGATGCAATTCTGCCTGCTTCGATGTCACCAGCTTCTCTAAAGCAACAAGGTCTTGCCGTCCCTGAGCAACCTCGCCATCCCAGTGCATCTGGTAATTTCTACCCAGGGAAAACCAGGGAACCGCTACCCTGTCCCTGGTGGAAATTTCTGGACCAGGAAGATCTTGGAATCCAAATGGTTCGACCAGCCGTTTCTTTGTCGCTAGCATCGAAGGCGGTTACAAACAAATTGATGCAAATGATATCAAATGGTCGACTGGACATGACTGCGAAAACAATCAGATGGGCTGGTGGGATTCTTTTAAGTGATCAGACCCACCTGGAGCCAGAACAAATGTTCAAGGGGTCTCTAGAAAAGCGGAATGCCATTCTGGGGTAGGGCTGTTCCTCTTTTCAATGAGTCTCAAAGCCGCCAAGGGCAGGCGCCCCAGCGCAAGTTGACTGTGGGATACTGTGGGAACTGGAGAATTTAGCGGTCGGCTGAGGATGTTGTGGCTGGCGGTTTCAGAAATTGTGGCCCACTTGGGACATCTCAAGGTCAAGAAAATGTGGCAAGCACAGTGAAGCATTTGGCCAACCACTCTAAACTCCAAACCAAATAGACAAACAAGTACTCGTGGACAGATATGCAACTCAAGACAGAGAGAGAGAGAAGGTGCGAAAGAGAGAGAGAGAGAGGGAGAGAGAGAAGGAGAAACAATGGATACATGGATAGCTATAGGCATGTAACCAGATACACGTATGGATGGAATGATGATGGTTAGATGCAAAAGTAATAGGCCAATGAGTAAGAGTAGATAGCCATGGTGGAGCCGGATAAAGGTGATGAGAGAGACTAGATAGATAAATACGCTAGGTATGTCTAGGTACAGGGTAGAATAGTCACAGTAGATAAATGACATAATGTAGAATTACTAAGAGAAAGTATAGAGTAGACGCATAACATATTGGATAGATAGGTAAAGATATGAGTCCACCAACACAATATGAATAGCTGCATGCAAATTAACTATTAGCTACTTAGATAGGTAGATGTACCAATAGATGAACACGATCTTGAAGATGTAGATAAATATAGTCAGGTAGATCAACAGAGTTCCTGTCAGTATTTTGCACCAACTTGGAGCACATTTCCCATGCACAGTATGAACCTTCCAAATCAGCAACTATCACCACTATTGAATTGATAAGTGGTTTCCTCATGTTTCCTCTGAACTTCCGTCCCTGCCCAGGTATAGCAGGTGCTTCTACACAAATAGAGCACTCTTGGAGCAATCTTTCACAATGGAGCGCTCTTTTCTGCATTGCTTGCTAAAACCTTGCTGACCTTCCTCCTGCACTATTTGATTTGCTAAGTAGATAATGTTCACACCTTCACTGAGCCCAAAGGGATAAGAACATCAAGCAAACAACACGCAATAGGATCGGGCCTGTGGCAAAGCCAGCAACTATCCAACAATAGTATCCCAATCTGAAGTGCCCTCGGCTTCGCTCACACTGACACTCAATGCTTTTCATCTCCTGAGCCATCTGTATACCGCTTATTCGCAGCCCTTCGCACCTGCCTCGCCTCGTCTTCCAATTTCTGTGCTTTGAACCTTTGCTCCGCCAATTGGTCTTGCACTTCTTTTGATTTTGCTGCCTTGGTAAAGCATGGCACAGCGTTTCTGCGACCGAAACTTGGCGCCAAAGCCAAGGGTGAATGCAATTCCCTTCCACAAAAGCTTGAACTTCGTGTTCCCCAACATGGCCTCTGGCAGAAATTAAAGAACTGACAGTCTTCCAAAAATTCAGCAAAAATAGCAGTCAAAAAGTCATGTTTGCTTTTCGAAATCCAAGTCGCAGTTTGCCTGGAAGCCTCTGTCACTTGCTGCTGCTCTCGGAGAGCCCTTTGACGTTGAGCCTCCATAGCTTCGAATTTGGAGCCCAGTTCTCGGCATT